>JAAAKG020135219.1:0-13597 GCA_010014905.2 Druon quercuslanigerum
CGAATTTTAATGATCCACTATTTTTTCAAAAAACCAGGGGTTACGCTAGCTTAACATTAGGTTGACGGAACCCCATGTGAAATAAACGTTGAATCGAATTCTGTCATATCACATAATTAAGGGCTCATTTAATGCTCATTTGATTCCCTATTGCCAAATTTATTTCTCCACTTTTTTTTAACCGGGGGTTACGCTATCTTAACATTAAGCTGACGGAACCCCATGTGAAATAAACGCTTAATCGAGTTCTGTTATATCACATACTTAAAGGCTTATTTAATGCACTCCAAGACCATACAAAATTATTATTCAAAAGCCAGCCCTAACACTGAGAAACCACCTTTAATATAAAGCATGCACAAATTGTAAATCTGACCATAGCATAATTAAGGGCTCATTTAATGCACATTTATTGCCCCGTTGCCACACTTAATGCTCCACTATTTTTTTAACGGGGGTGGGGGTTATGCTAGCTTAACGATAAGATGACGGAACTACATGTGAAATAAACGTTGAATCAAGTTCTGTTCTATCATATAATTAAAGACTCATTAATTTCTCTTCAAAACCACAAAAAATTATTTTCCAAAAGCCACCCCTGATACTGAAAAACCAACCTTAATATAAATTATGCACACAATGTAAATCTGACCATACCATAATTAAGGGCTCATTTAACGATCAAATAATGTCCTCTTGTCAAATTTATTGTTCCACTCTTTTTTTAAGAAGGTGTTACGCTAGCTTAATGGTAAGCTAGCTTAACCCCTGATTTTTTTAAAAACTAGTGGAGCATTAAGTTTGGCAATCGGGCATAAAATAAGCATTAAATGAGCCCTTAATTATGGAGTGGTCAGATTTACAATTTGTACATAATTTATATTAAGGTTGGTTTTTGATAAATAATTTTTTGTGATTTTGAAGAACATTCAATTGCGTCTTTAATTATATGATAGGACATAACTCGATTCAACGTTTATTTCACATGAAGTTCCGTCAACTTAGCGTTCAGCTAGCGTAACCCCCGGTTTTTTTAAAAAAAAGGTTGAGCATTAAATTTGGCAACAGGGCATTAAATGAGCATTAAATGAGCCCTTCATTATGTGATATGACAGAATTTGATTCAAGGTTTATTTCACATGGGGTTCCGTCATCTTAACGTTAAGCTAGCGTAACCCCTGGTTCTTTGAAAAAATAGTGAAGCATTAAATTTTTCAATAGGGCATTAAATTAGCATTAAATGAGCCCTTAATTATGAAATAGGTCTTAACTCGATTTTTGTTTTTATTAATTTTAGGTGTAAGCCCTTTTTCACAGTACCTTTTAATACTTTTCATTTAGTTAATGCATCATGGTAAGAGTATGCCAATAACGCAATGTCATCTGCGAAAAGTAGCATTATTAGTCCATTAGCTATTGAAATAGGAATACCCCGCATGACGTTTTCCTTGAAATACTCTTCAGTATCGCTTACATGCAGAATGAAAGTTAGTGGACTCATGCTTTTACCTTGAAGTACTCCCTCTGTGTCAGTCAGTTCTAATTATAAATGTTGGCTTTTATTATAAATCTTGTAATTTTCTTATGCCTAGTTATTGATTCTGTTGGCTAGGATGGCGGTGAATTTTTTTGCGACTGTATAAGTGCCCCCTGTAATTTTTTTGGTTCAATTGATCCCCTTTTTTGTGTAAATGAAAAACTTCAATCATTGCCCATTGCTACGAAATATCCTCTTCACTCGAAGTTATATTAAGCATTATATTAAACAAACTGGTGCAACGACCCATTAGGATATATATTATAATATAATGGCAAACATATATTTCTTTCTATTTAATTGTCATATTTTTATAGACAAGGGATTTTGCTGTTTTCCAACATCTTTGCTGTTATTCACTTTTGATAACTTTTCTATGATTATATTGTGATAATTATCTTTAGAATTTGAGATTTGTTTTCTGTAAGCTACCCGGGCAATTATATATTCAGCAAGCAAAACAGAGTGAGAATTATTAATTTTATATTGTTTGTATTTATTTTTTGTTACTGTTTCGAGTTGATTGCATGCGCATCGTTGGTTGCATCGACAAAACTATTATATGA
Organism: Druon quercuslanigerum; assembly: GCA_010014905.2. Taxonomy (NCBI): domain Eukaryota; kingdom Metazoa; phylum Arthropoda; class Insecta; order Hymenoptera; family Cynipidae; genus Druon; species Druon quercuslanigerum. The sequence goes on from JAAAKG020135219.1 coordinate 2,104, forward strand.
TTCGCCGGCATCCTTTGTATTATAGTAAATAACAGGTGATATTAACAGGTTGGAATAATATTTGAATTTCTTGGAACTGCCCCACTACATGATTTCTTTAATCTCTCCCTTTACAGTATGCATATATAAAGCTAATGTTTCCTACAATAATATCATGAGGATAACCAATTAGTGATCCGAGGTTTCACGAATGGCCTTTGTAAATAAGTCTTCTATCGTCTGTATAAAGTTTTCCATGACACAAAAGAAATCTATGATACTATTTCCCTGTTTAGAGATATACGTCAAATTCGCAAGATAATCTGATTTAGCGTGGCCGTTACACAGAATCAGTTAAAAATCAGTTAAAAATCTTCCTTTTTCAAGATATTCTTCTTCTTCAAGATAATCCCCTGCAATAATAAAGTTAGTACCTTGTTCATTAGATTCACTAGGATTGGCTAAAAAGTCACTGTATGATTCTTTACTATTGCTTGGTTCCGAGGGTAGACATTTCGATTGCTCTGTTAGAGTTTGCTTATCCGTAATTTTGTCCGTTTGGGAGTAGCTTATTTTGCTGCCTATTTGGATGTATTTGTTTAGGTTGTCAGGTTTTTTTTCTTCATTTATCCTTTCACTTAAATGCAGTTTCATACTAAAGGCCCTTTTCGTTTACTGGAGTTGAGAGTCTCATTTGAGCTGACTTTGTAAAGGCTTTGGATGCTTCTCCAGCAGCACTCTCATTTTACTCTGCTTGTGTGTATTGCCTAATAATATTGAGGATATCTACTTCTGTAATGTCATTTGCATTGTAAGATTCGCCCTAATCCATATCTGTTTGTGGTTTGCAGTCGCAAGGATTCCTGCTTTTCTTAGTTTTTTTAGTGTTGGGCGAAGAAATTTGTATGCAATGCGACTTTCTGGATCCATGTCACAGCTTATGTAGATGTCTGTACCTTTTAACTCAGATCATGTTTTTCAGAAAGCCTGAGCATATTTCGAGGACAATCAGACGATTATTCTTTGCGTGTGGAATCCCCACTCTTTTTATTTGGTCTACCCCTGCGACCTCTAGATTAATCTTCAATTCTGTATCAAGAAGTTTTTGTATTATGGAAAAAAGTGAGTTTTACGATTCTATTCTTTAACCTCCTTGATACTCGTTGTGTTATTTTTAACGTCTTTCAGTATATCTTCTATTTCTGCTTTTATAATGCATTTTGTGTTCTGTTTTATTTACTCTTGAAGCTTTTCCAAACACTTCAGTAAGGTTCCTTCGGTCACAGCTTTGCCCATTGTTGTGCTGCTTTGTACCCCTGTGTGTGCCTGAGGCTTTCTCGTCACTCACGTTCGATAGAATACGTTTTAGCGAGATCGTTAGTTCCACTTTGAATACAAATGTTAGCCTTAAAATCACATTAAATTACAACAAAAAAGGCTAGATACTGCCCATTTGAAGCTCGTCGGTTCGCTTCACGACCAGGACCGTACGCCTTGAAAATAAACCAACATTTAAAGGTTTCGAGATAAGATTCAGATTATTGTGATTCCGAATTTAACTGGTTGCGAGACATTTAAATAAAAATTGTTTTTTTATTAAGTGAAAATGTATTCAGTCAGTTTTTCAGTACTTTTAAATAATATTATTGAAACATGTCGGTACCTTCGAACGGGCTATTGTCGAACATGTGGAGTAAATTCGGACATTCATATATTGATAGATTAAATTACTTTTTGGAGGTTTTAACCAGAATGTAGAACCAGTTCATGTTTTATTAAGGCTTTAACTGATTCTAGATTCTGGCTAAAACCCCCTTAAGTAATTTAATTATCAATTTAGAAATGTCCGTGTTTCACCCTATATATCCGAGATTACCGCGTTTGACGGTACCATTAAGTTTAATATATTTAGGTAAAAACAACGACTGATCGCCTAAGCTTCGGTGTTAGCAAACAGCAAATTTAATGCACGTATTTTTTAGCGGTTAGATCGATTGACGTAAAGCTTTCCAAAAAACTTTATTATATTTTAATGAACATTTCTTCCGGTAAAAGTTTTCACTGACTTGGAATTACTCATTTAGACGAAGCGAACGAAAATGTTCTAACCCTATTTCCTTTATGCGTGGCTGAGAAAATTAATAACTGGTTTTCATAAGAAAAAATATTCTTTTCCGCCGTTTTGTCATGTCAGTAGATAGGTAGGGAGGCTTCTGGATCACTTTTACCCGCACGATTAGCAAACTTGAGGCTAGAGCGCAGAAGGTTGTGGGATTGGTTTCGCTCCTTGTGCTGACTTACGAATTAGAGTGCTCAAGTATCTGATTCTGAATATCGATATTAAAAATCAATATTTGAATCCGGGAAGTGAACTTTTTCACACAAAAATATGGAATAGGATATGATATCTGACATCACAACATCAAACTAGCAATATCTGCTATCCCCTGAATTGAAGTTTTTTGGCCCTAGATTAATATAATTGATATTATATTGAAATTTGCCAAGATCTGCTGCGGCCTCAATTACTGCTTTTGTTGCGCACCAACACCTTGCGTCAGATTGAACAAGTTTTGGGAAAAGAATGTGACCTCGAGATGAAATGCGATATTTCCCGTGCTTAAAATCAAGAAAACATAACAAATTATTAGACCATACGAATGCTGCGTATAGGCTACAGTCTTTATAACTGCAGGTGGCCTTCGATTATAAGAGAAACGGAAAGAGTCTTAAGAAAAGAATGTTTGCCCGAAATGAAATGTAATACTTCATGCATGCTTAAAATCGAAGCAACGTTTTGATTATATATATTGATGATATATTGATTACTCAAAAAGTATCACTCTGAAAGACTCATTTCACATCGTGCGTTGAACAATTCCAAAAATTAACACACATTAACTGCATTCCTTAGTGATTACATCGGCATAGTTCCAGGAATCCTTATCTACGGGGTTGCCGAACACGGGGTTATATATCTACGGGGTTGCCGACAACGACCAAGTATATTTGAAGTATAAAAATACTCTTAAGGTCTATTTAAAAGTACAATTTTTTGTGACTTTTATCATTTGATAACAAACGAGCCTAATTTGAAATAACTTTAAATCTGAAAAGTTTATATTATGCGTATGTGTTGATTCTATTTTTAACTAAAAATATATTTTGAAAAATATTAAAAAGTTCTATAAATTATGAAGACGGGGTATCAGCTTATACTTGAAAAGCAGCCCCCATCTGCCGAAGAAAACGTACGATTATGACATTGATCGCTAATCTAAAGACAATAAGCCGATGATTTAAGAAGTTCCTAAAAACAGGAGCTGTAATGAGTGAAACTTCGTTAAAACTACGAGAAAGAATAATTTAGGATGATGTGGAAAGTGCCTTTCAAAAGATGATAAGAATAGGGGTAATATCAAATTTAATTCATAAAGATTTAAATACATTTTTAGTTGACAGCAAATGCATGTTCATTCTGCCAATTAAAAACTCATTAAATAGTTTGGGTAATATTCAAGTTTGTGTTGAATTTACTGGGGTTTTTAAGGCAATAGTAGCTAGTGAAGAAAAAATAGATGAAAAAAGCGTTTGTACTAAAAATGATCCCATTTTGACAACCACAAATATTGGTGAAAGGCAGGGATGAAACACTGGCGCTAATTGCGCGACCCCCTACATTTGAATGGCAGCTGATTAGAAGCATAGGAGATTTAGTATTTTTCGCAGTTTTTGTAATATTTGGACGTTTGTGGATATTTGAAAACTTGGAGCTTGAATTAAGCTAATATTAACTGATTCTAGAATTAAGAGAATTTCAAGGTTTAAAAAATATGCCTTAAATACACTGGAAATGCCTGTTTTTAAGGTCTTTAATTTTTAAGCAAAGTAAAATGGTAAAATATAAATATTACGTCATCAGCGTTTAACAAAAATAAACTGAACCTTCTGAAATGATAATATAAAAAATTGTTTTTATATTTCCAATGACTTAAATGATCCAAACGTAATATTACATTATAATAACAATATAAAAATAATTATACAAATCTTAATTTTTTATATTTAATATTCAGTATTAAAGGTATTGACTTTACTTTATATTTAGTCATTTATTTATTTAAAAATTGAATTAAAACATGGAGATATAAATTGAATATGTACTCAAGCGGAGTAAAAAAGTGTTTTTATCCGTTTTGAAAAATGAGGTTGAACGTTGGCAACAAGCCATTACGCGTGACAAAAAGGATCTTATTGTTAAACCTGGACATTTTTTGTGTGAAGATTCCTTTTTAAAGGATCAGATATTGTTGCAAAAGGAAGTTTTAGCTTCTAATTGAACGGTTATTATATTATATATTTATTATATATTATATACCGATGTCCTTTAACCTAAAATAATCAAATGGCTCTGACGATTCGATGACCACATTGATTTTTAAATTTTGATACATTCTTGTTGTTGCTAAACTTTTAGAATATTGTGATAGTGTGTTAAATTATAGTTTTAATAGTTTTTGAAATTTAAAAATTAGTTTAAGGGCCGGTTTGACCAACTGTGATTGAATCTTAATCGTTGATTAACTTAAGTTAATCAGCACCTTGCATTCCACCAACTTTTAAACCATGATTAAGAAAGCCTTACCGCCGATTAACTTAATTGACCATTGTCAGCTGATTAGCATCTTAACCAACGATTAACGGGACCGCATAACCTCAAAATTAAAGTAACAGTTTAGTGAACAGTGGAGTGTGAAATATGGACTTGGTTGACATTTATGATCCTATTTTATCATCATTTGATGACGATGATGATATCGTCATTGAGAGAAGACCACGAGTAATTAAGGAACGAATTAATTATTTCGAAGCTTTGGATGATGTCGATTTTACAACGCGATATCGGTTATCGAAAACCACTGTTGAAGCGTTGCTTTTCGAAATTGAGCACAATTTGCAACACGCTACACAAAGGTAAATTTGGTTCAAGAAAGTATTGGCACTAACTTAAATTGTAGTTGCTTTGGGTTTTGAAATAATATTTATGTGTTTAAATTCAAAATAAGTTGTATGCATGAGTGATTATCACGCAATGGTTCTACAATGCAGCTTGAAATGCCAAATGCCAAACGACGGTAGGTACTTTCTTGAACACCTCATTGTTACGTATTTTCTATTGTTAAAATTCCTGATATTGTTTATCATCACCCGATAACAGACAAAAACTTTTCAGAAATCATGTTCTTCCACCTATGATAGAACTTCTTCTTTCTCTGCGCTACTACGCTACTGGTTCGCATTTAATTTCTGCTGGATACTTCTCTGGAGTTAGTAAAACCAGTGCTCATAGAATTGTGTACCGAGTTACCGAAGCCATCGCCAGTTTATATCGTCATGTTATAAAAGTGCCTACTACAGGAGAAGAAAGAATGGTTGTACAAGTGGATTTTTATCGAATAGCTCTTTTTCCTAGAGTTATTTCGGGCTTAGATTGTACGACGTTAAAGTTTAATCTTCTGATAAGTAATAGTTTCTAAAGTTGTTCAAACTTTCCAAGAGAGAAAAACATACAAGTATGGAGAAAAACGGAAAATGAGCTTATTCCAATTGTTGTAGAAAATTGGAAATTACTCTATTCGTTTAATAATTAATATTTTCTTTTTAAAAATTGATGTATTTTGTTGAAAAGTCGATTCATTGAGTAGAAAATAAATCTTCTTGACTGATAATTTGTGTTCTTGGTAGAAAAATGTATTTGTTGTTCAAAATTCATCTCTTCCGTTGCGTTTATTAGCTATTTTGTTGCAAAATGGATTTCTTTTTTCTTATAGAAAATGAATCTTCTTTAGCTAAAAATGAAACTGTTCCCTTTTTTGGTTGAAAACTGAACTATTTTCTTAAAAATTCGTCTTTTGGATAGAAAATCCATATGTTTTTGTTAAAAATTGACATATTTTGTAAAAAATGTTCTTTGAAAAGACGTTTTTTTGGCAGAAAATTAGGTATTTTAGTTAAAAATGTATCTATTCCGTTTTTCATTGGAAATTTATATTTTTTAATTAAAATTTTATGTATTTTGTTAAAGAATTTTTTTGCTTTAAAATTCATCTTTAAATCAGAATTGCATTATTTTGTCACACATTTATTTATTTGGTTTAAAACTTAACTGTTTTGTTGAAAACTAATTTTTTTATTAAAAATTTATTCATAATTTTAGTTAAAAAATTCTTTTCTTTGGCTGAAAATTGAACTATTCTGTTAAAAAGTCGTCTTTTTGGGCGGAAAAGTACATTGTTTTTGTAAAAAATTCAACTACGCTGTTGAAAGTAGAACTATAAAGGGAAGTGGAGCTAAAAGAACGTCTAGAAAATTATTAAAAATTTCTTAACATTGCTGGGATAATTACAAATCGTTGATTATTTTTAGATGAACACTTTATTTGACATTTTTTTAGATTGATTCAAGAGAATTTTCGACATTTTCTGTAGATTTGTGGAAAACGGAAAACTAGTTTTTATTTCAAAAAATTATTTTGGAGATAATATTTCGAAAGATTTCAAAATATGTGTGAAACTGTCAAAAAAGGAAATCGGGAGAGACATTTAAAAGTATTAAAGACAAACTGTCCAGTTTTGAAAATTTCAGAAAAAAATTTAACAGATTTTTACAAATTTTCTGAGCTTGTAGGACTGAAACTAATTCATTGAACAAAAACTTCAGCGTTTCGGCAAATTATAATTTATTGCATTTTTTAAAAGTGCTTTACTTACCTGTCAATTAAAAACAAAAAACCTTTTTCACGTTGATTATAGGTGAAGATAATGCAAAAGCCTTTAGGAACAGGAAAGGATACTTTTCCATAAACGTGCACTTTGGCCAGAAGCTGCTCATGATACAACAGTTTTTAGGAATTCTAGAGTACATGCCCTCCTGGAAGCTGGAGAGTTTGGTGATGGAATCATCTAGGGAGATAAAGGTTATCAATTAAAGCCATACCTTGTAACACGAATGCAAAATCCTCAAACTGTGGCAGAAATTTTGTTCATCGGATCCCAAATAAGAACCCGGAATACTATCGAACGCGCATTCGGTGTTTGAAAATGGAGATTTCCGTGTGAGATTGCCGTTCGACATAACAAAGCACGTATGGCATCTGAACCTCCTGATAATCCACTTATAATTATTGATTGGAATGTGATTTTGGATGAGGATCTGCACAATCGCATAAATGTGGAACCAGATGACGGCGAAACACGCGCACTTCTCGTTCATTATTTTGAGAGGTACATACCATTTACATTCTCCATAATTTCATCTACTGTTCCGAATTTTACAGGCAACTTTTATTTCAGCTAGGATGGATGTACGAAACCTGCTTTGAACCTCTTATGAATGTTACTATTGATCCATTGTATTGCAGTCGCTTTGAATAAATACAAATTGAACTCCATAAATGTTTACTTTTTGGCTAATTATTGGTATTTATAAAAGTTTAAATTTATTATAAGTTCTGCAAATGATTGTTTGCTGAGGGGTTTTTAAAAATAAGGTATATGTTTCTGTAGAATAAACGAACATAATTTTAAAAAATATCGTTTTTGATTTCAAGGAAAAAAATTATGTGAAAAAGAAACTTTGCAAAAGGTCCGTACAATGTGGCAAATAGTTTTTTTATCAGCTTCTAAAAAGTCTTTTCGAAAAAAGTATTTTATTATCGTGTTCCATTAAACCAGAAAGAGTAATACGGTTTACAAAAGGTTTCAAATTTTTTTAATAGCGTACTTTATTTTTAAAAAAGGACATGCGAGACGAGTACAAAGACTCAGTTGTCTGCTTTTGAGTTATTAATATTTTTATTGCTTTATCAAAAACAAGGTTACGAATAAATTCTGTTAACGCAAGTTTCAAGTTCGCACTTCAAATACAAAAAACAATCTTTGCTTAATACTAAAGTAATATCATGAATGCTAATTTGAAATAATGTTCAAAACTCCGAACATTATTTGAATGCAGCATGGAGAGCCACTCATTCCACCTGCGTTTAGGAAACATGTATTATATAAAAATTAAAATATAACTGTTTGCAGCGTGCACTGCAATTGATAGGTTTGAAAAATAATAAATTTGCAAAACTGACAGTTGCTTCAAGAAATAATGTTCGAACTTTTGAACATTATTTCCAGTTTGCTCCTGCACACTAAGGTAGAATCTTTGGTAAAAGTAAAAGAAATATCACAGAGGCTAATTAAAGTAATATTCAAAAGTTCGAACATTATTTCAACGCATCCTGCAAGTTCGCTCATCCTATTTATGCCTAGTGATAATATATAAAAATCGATATGAAGCAGTAGCAAAAACATGTAATATATCAAAATTTTGAATAAAAATTTAAAAATAACAGATTGCAGCGTGCATTGCAATTGGCAGTTTTGAAAAATAATGATTTTCAAAACTGACAATTGCTACAAGAAATAATGTTTGAACTTTTTAACATTATTACCAATTTGCACCTGCAACCTACGGTAAAGTCTTTTGTAAAAATAATAGTAATGTCATACATGCTACTTAAAATAATGTTCAAAAGTTCTAACATCGTTTCAGTGCATCGTTGCACAACCCTTAATTCTGCTGATATCTACGAAAAACGTGTGGGCAGCGTACGGAAAGTACTATTTTCCTTTTTCCAGCTGCTTACGTAACAGATCATTTTTCAGTTGTTTTTCTACCAAAGTAATTTGCAGAATTTCCTAATCCAAGGCAGCATTTTCGGCAGATTCTTTTCTTATCGCAATAATATAATCCAGCTTTGTCTGCATTAGTGCCTCCGTTTTCGTGGAGCTGGACGTTGGAGGCGAAGTTATAATCATACCGACGATTGCTGTACTATCTTAAATTAAAGAAGATATGGAAATATGCTAACCTCAATTTCTTCTGAGACTTTACGTTCTCATCAAGAGGCACAGAAAACTCATAGGTGCCTTCAGTCCCTTCTGCTTCTTCCCAGTCCTCCCCAAACCTGCCAGTGACTTCGTCAGTGTACACTATGAAAATAAAAAAATGACTATTGATGTTGAAATTACCATACTTGAAAGACTCTCATCAAGTCGAATTTTTTCTTTTAATATTCAAAACTCACAGGAATTACGATTAGGAATCTGATAAAAATTGTAACGTACTTAAAAGACCGTCGTCATCAAATCGATTCCCCACAAGATCTGATGTTGGACCAATGATCTCCGTGACTTGCATCCATTCTGACTGCAAGAAAATCGTAGAAGTGTCGCCAATGTTTCACGACTCGCTGCTCTTCACAATACTGACCCGCGCCTCTAATGAAAAAGCGAAAATCGTGTCATACGCCTGGTGGATGGTTTGAAGAGAAAGTTAGAGAATGGGTTCAAGTTAAAATTGATAATTTAAAAACAACAGTTTGGTTGGTTGGTTGGAGTTTAAAATAAATCGTAAGCTTAAGGATTAATATTAGTAAATATGCACCTTTTCAGGTTGTCTGCTCAGATTTTATTGAATTACCTCACTTTATACAAAGAAAAAAAGCTGTGATCAATATTAAAAATAAAGATTCATATGTTTTCTTTGGTCAGTAATGGCAGCTCTTTATCCTGCTAAAATCAATTCTATTCAAACTAGTTCTTATCCTCACGTTGATGGTTCAGAACTCAAATATAATGATATCACGTTTCCAATTAATCTTGAGGATATTCTGAAATTTGAAAAAATTAATCGTTTAAGTATAAACGTATATGGATTCGATTTTGAAGAATATAGCAAGAAACAGGAGATGGTTCCCGTAATTTTAAGCGAAGGGAAGTCTGAAAACCCAATTATGCTCCTTCTCATGATTGAAAATACTAAATTTGATTCAGATATAGAAGTGTATCATTTTTCTTTAATAAAAAATCTATGTAGACTAGTGAAATCGTAACTAACAAAAGATCGTTGCCCCACTTAATTTTGTAACAGGTGTTTGTGCCACTTTACATTTGAGAAATCTCTTGAAAAACAAAAGGTTGCTTGTGATCATCTGAATAATAATTTTCAAAACGCAAAAGCTTGTCATATTTTTTAACAAGATTTTAAAAAAGATGATGTTAAGCATCATGATCACGACCATTTCACAGGGAAATATCGTGCTCCTGCTAATGACAGGTATAATGTAAATTATCATTTAAGGTGATACCTTATTATTACCCATTCATCATGAAAAATATATAACCTTTACAAAAAATGTGCAAAATACAAAAGTGAAACTCAGATGCATTGACTTTTTTATATTTATACCAAGTAGCCTCTCCAAATTAGCTTCAAATTTTAGCAATCATGAAAAATTAATAACAAGAAAATATTCCAAAATTATGTTCTCCATTATCAAATCTTGAAACAGAATTTACAGTTGGGGATAAAAATTGGGAAAAATCACAGAGTTTTATAATTTAAAAGAAACCATGGTTAACAGACTATATTGATTTGAATACGGACTTAAGAAAGCAGACAAAAAAAGAATTTGAAAAAAATGTTAACTCACGAACAACTCAGTCTTTAATAACACCATGGAGAACGTTAGGTAGCAAAAAGATGTAAGATTAATAACAAAGTGGGGAGGAAGATGGGGTCAAAAGCTTTGATTGCCAAACCCAAACTTTCATACCTGCATCAATTTATATCGGATTTACTGTTCGCGACATATCCAAGATAATGATTTATGACTTTTATTGCAATTGCATGAAGTACAGCTTCAATGACACAACAAAAATACTATATCCTGACAGAAAAAGTTTAACTGCAACTTTGATGATTATATTAAAAGGGACTCAGGAAAATTTGGCACTTCAGACTATCCACCAAATAATGTTTATGAAATTGAATTACTTTGAATTACTTTGATGACTATAAGCAAACTTTGTTACAGTAACAAACTCTCATTCGACGTCAACGGTTAATTCGAAGCCGAAAACATGGATTTCACTCGATTAAGCAAAACAAGATTGCTCTCCGCTGGCTATAAAACTCCATCTTGAATGCAACTAAACTATTTCTACTGTAACCATGTATACAGGGCTTCAAGGTAATAGTCAATAAATTTGTCTTTAAAGAATTGGCTATATAACCAATCTGTGATGATACAGTCAAAAAGCCATATTCTTTTCTTTTCAAATCACCCTGCAAGTGGAACAACGTTTCGCCAAAATATAAGTCTATACGCATTTGGACAGAGCGCCAATGTTGTGATTGCACGCGGGTCCTCGTATCTGGCGCGTGTTCTCTCTATTCTCCGTCTCTTCTGCGGTACAATTATCTTAGAAAGTAGATATGTTAAAGATTATTTGATTCTAGCTGTCACTTTATCATCAAATTATCAAACCCTGATACTAAACAATACTAATATCCCTACCAGAGTATAATAAGAATATGCATAGGTGTTGAAGGGGATTCAACTGGGTGTTAATAATTGAGCACAAATTAACCATTAACACTATATTTATTGATACTCTATTAC
>JAAAKG020135220.1:0-13597 GCA_010014905.2 Druon quercuslanigerum
CTCTAGAGAAAAAGGTTCTCTAAGTACTTAAGGCTGTTGCTCTTGGTGGTTCGGAACCCACCTTAAACTGTAGGTCCTCCTCCCACCACCAAGTAAGTGTGTGAGAGGTGTGTTACGAAATAGGGAAGAAGGTGAAAGAAAAATGTAAACCCGTAGGGAACACATTAGAAGCTTCCAAGTAATACTTACGATAAATAAAAACAAAAGTACGAGTCCAATCGGAAAATGGTTAAAAGACATTTGGTAGGATTTTTCGAAAGCTATCTTTTCTCTTTTCGACTTTTTTTCATAGTTTGCGTCGTTTGGACATTCTAATATTTTCTCAATAATAAATTATGAGAATGTAATGAACTATTACAATTTTTTATCTCCTTTTTGGGTGAATAAATTTTTTCTATCAATTTGTTTTTGTACCTTTTGTCGAATATGTAGATCTTTTTTATATAACAATTTTTTAAAATTTATCTTTGTTCGTAGCATGCATAGTTTGACAAAAAAATGAAATTTTCGATTTTTCATTATTTTTTATGCAATCAATATCTGAATTTTTGATTTTTTAAGAAAATACAAAAACTTGTTATCTTAATCTTGAAGAGCTTTCAAAAATTAATGTCTTTCTTTTATTAGATTTATTCATATCGTACGTTGTTTGGCTTAACATTTTTATTTCCGATTGATTTTAAAAATTTTGAAAATGCTATAACTCTGAGAATTTTCTTTTTATCGAACAAAGTCATCAGGATAAATTGTTTGGATTTCTGAACATTATTAAAACCCGTTAATGAAAAATTTGCAATATAAAACAGATAAAAAATGGCTGGTTGAAGAACTCATCCCTTCTTTTAGGACCTAAACAAAGTATGCCAAAGATCGATCTGATCCGTACATTTATTCAAGAGTTATCGCGCTTACGGACGGACAGACAGACAGGTCACCTTAAAAAATTGATTTTCGGAATTAGGTGGTCCCGAAACGTGGAGATCCGTTGAAAAACTGTGGTGTCAACTTTCGGACAATTCTAATGTGTTCTCAATCATAAATGATGAGAATGTAAAAATAGACAAATTGGCTTCATCCTGGGCTCAATTTATACAGTATGTCGAGAGTAATCATCAACCCTTTAAAGAGACCTGCCTAAATTGATCACATTTTCATGGAACCGCCGCTAGCCAACATGAACAGGTTTCACTGTACCTCGATCCACATGCAATGCAGTATTAAAAAAACCAATACAACTCACAACTCATCTGTGGCTGTACCCGTCTCCCTTGATCGATGTATTTCAGTAATTTAGTGAAACCAAATCAAGTAGCCATCCCTATAAATTGCACTTCGCGGTCGACACCTCACTCAAATATGAACGAATAAGACCCCATTTCAACTCATCAGTAGCTAACGAGTAAAAATAATTCGTCTTGGCTAAGTCTTCATCCAAGCCATACCCAAGAAGTTTTTGTAAGTCTTGCCCCTGGCCGCGAGCGACTTTTTTGTCTTAAGTCAGGGGCGTAGCTACAGAACTATCAGCGGTATTAATGATACGGGGCCCCCGAGGTCCGGGGACCCCCAAATAAGGATTATTAAATAAAGTTTTTGTTTATTTTCCTAAAAAGTCTTCAAGCCGAACTCAAGGACACCGACAACAAAAGGCTCTCATATCCCTCGAGGGGCACCAATAATCATCTTAAAATTTTACAGAATGTTTACGTTATTTGTCTCCATGGTATTTATTTTTTATGCATTAATAATTTTTTGCTTAGATACTTTTAGATACTTGTAGAAAATTACAGTTTTAATCTTTTTACGGAAAATTTGATATGCCTGTAGTTTTTGAGATTGACAAGTTCAGAATTTTCAATTAGCAAATCATTTATTACAAAATTACAAGTTCTATCGATCGTAAAATATTAATCTTTAGAAGATGCCACCCGTTTGGCTCCAGCCTAGCTACCTGAGTCCAGAAAATCGCAGACGCTGCTGTTGGGTCCATAGTTTGTAGAGGTCAGAGTACAATAGACAAAAAATTCACAAACGAAAACTTTGTATTTTTGTCCCTAAAAATATTAAAGCTATTACTTGTTATTATAACTTTCTACGGACAAAATTCTGTTTACTTTTCAAAACTTAAACTTCTCGTTTTAAGATAAGTCCATCTCGACTGGTTTTAAGGTTTAAAAAAAAACTTCTAGACTCAAGACAGGTACACCTCGACTTGTCTTCAAAAATCGTCGTAAACCCTAGTCACAAACTCATGACTTACGTTTTCGACTAAGTTCAAGGCCATCCAAATAAAGTAATTCATACAGATAAAAACCTACCTCAACTCATCTGTAGTTAAATGCACATCGCTCTTGGTGTTATAATTATGCCCAACCAAATAACAAGTGGCTTTAACTTTCTAGTAGGTATACTTACCTAGCATACATTGATTGTTAAAACTCATAAGTATGTGCAAAATAAATTGAGTGATGTGATGGAGGCTAAAAACGTACAAAACATCACATTTTTAAGTACGTGTACAGTTGATTTTTAGGGGGGATTTAAACCTCACCATTAACCAATCCACCAAAAAATTGCCGAAAAAAAAACTTTAAGCCCCCCCCCCCCCGCCCTGAATTCGTAGCCTGAAAAAGTAAAAATCTCACGCTTTCCGTTTATTATTTTCAAATACTTTCCTCCTACCATAAAGACTGGGTTGATTGTTAAAACCCAGTCACGGATGTGCAATTGACTAAGACACTTGGGAGGGCGCACCCTCCCCCATCACTTATAACTTTACAATAAACCACTCCTAGTTGATAAATCGATTCAACTTACTCTTTATGGAACTACCTAAAAATAGGCAATTCAGTCCCACAATTCATACAACCCGATAACTTGATTCTTTAAAGTAGTTTGTGGTTACCTTGCGTAAACCGTGTGTTGATTGTTAAAAACTGTAAATAGAGGCGTAATTAATTAGGGACATTTGGGGTGTGAGATCCCCCCCCTGTATTATTCTGTTAACCTACTTCCTATGGTATACTGTTTCAGCCCATTCTTTATGCCACCGATATCCGCAATATCCCGGTGTTCAACGGGATCAGATTCTATAATTAGTGTATTAAATAAAATCGGCTGAGAAAGTATTATTTTTATGTGTTATTTTTACCGCCTGGGTATGTCTGTCTGCATCCTGTAGGCACGAGAACTTCCGAAAGACTAATAATATTGGATTGAACTTTGGTACACGCTTTAAAGCCTTGAAAAGAAAGGTCGAGTTCCTTAATCAGCCATTTTTGACCAACAGTTTTGGTTTTATTCATTGAAAATTCTTTGAAGGCTATGTTGGCGGTAGCATTGCTACTGAGAGGGTTTCCCATCCCAGAAGGAAAATAGCGAAGAGAAAAGGGACTAAGTAGAACACCAAAAACCATAAATCATGAAGAGTATACTAAAGATATTGAAACGCTTGTCGCTTCCCGAGGATCGTTCATGGCGCCCCTGGAGCCGCTGCTGGGGGCCACAGCATGCGGGACGGTGGTAATGGTAAGCTGCGAGATAGTCAGGCAGATATCACTAATCAAACAGCTGGCCAGCAAGAACATCTGCGACAAACGGTAACAGTGAAACATCAACTGTGCCTGCTGAGGATGCTTTGTTAGCGTTAGTTCTTTACAGCCGACTACCTCGACAGAAGTACCGTGGGAGAACATCAATTGGGATACCACAATGAAAGAGGATTTGTTGCTGAAAGTCGCACTAAGACATGTTATCGCTAAGGTGAAGGACTTTAGGACTAATCTACGCATCACAAAAGACCGAGCAATAAAGAGTAAGCCACAGGTTGATTTGGCGTGGAAAAACGACGGCAATGAATATCAGTTAGAGAAAGCCGCGTCACACAGTTATGCAGGTGCAATTTATGTTCTTCCTTAACCTGTTGAAGATCTAACACTATTACATCCTCCAGAGGTAGAGGGCCTTATACAAACAGAGGCAGAAGCAGAGGTTCATCAACCAAAAACGCGACGGAAATAGACATACCACATGAACAGAGATATTATGCGCCTTTATTTTTTGGCAGTCAAATGTTACGTTATAGACTCTTCTTGCTTAAATACCCAAAGCTAGCCGCAAAAAGAAATTAGCAGAATCTGGCAGATCAAAAAAGCTCAATATCTGTAAACAGAATGCTTTCGGCTATTGAAATAGCTGCTATCAAGATTGAAGTGGAACAGCAGCTTCCTATTAATGAACTCCCCTTGGAAGATGTGTGCAACCAAAACTTGATTGAAGATGATGGCATAGGTGCTAGGGATAATGAGCATCATGTACCGGATCCATTAGAACAACATCCGGATATTATTAATTTTTATGTGGATAGCGAAATCCCAGAAAAACTACAGTATCTTGAAAGGAATTTCGTTCATGCTTTACTAGAGGTCAGATATGTAGAACCAACACTAAGGCATTCTTTGCCCAAAATAAACATCACGCACGATGTGCGTGTACTAATAGAACACCTTAACAGCAAGGTTTTACCTACGTATTTAAGCGTAACACAAACTGCGTTTGCGGTGCAAACTCTTGTATACTGTGTACGTGTCGCAACCGTTAGAACATTGGGCCGCTGAACTTGGCCTGCAAATGCAGTTTTTGCCCTAGCGAGAAATCGAGATCAATCATGGAAGATCAGGTTAGATATGAATGTCGACAAAGTAAGGTGCAAATTGGGTCGATTAACTCAACATAAAAAAGCAAATAGAAACAGAAAGCTGATAAACCATTTTACTAAAACCATCCACCCTCAGCACATCGAGACATTAACACCATCCATATTCGATAAGTTTATGGATTTTCAAAGGCTAGGACTTAAAGTTCTTTCTGCCAGACTGCGTCGATACAAGAAAAGTACTGCACGAAGGCAAAAAATCGAAACTTTCAGAAAGATGAAAGAAGGTTCTACCGTGAACTGACTGTAAAAGAACATAACCAGCAAGACACCGACGTCCTTCAATCGGAAGATATGACTAACTACTGGTCGGGTGTGTTTGGAGAAAAATGAACAGATGCAATTTAAATACTGCGTGGTTCAAACTGGAGATAGAAAGGGCAGGCAATATTCTGAAATTCAGCTTTCAAACATCACCGCTTTAAATGTTACAGCGGTCTTAAAAAGGGCAAGTAACTGGAAAGCTCTAAGCCCGGACATGGTGCACAACTTCTGGTACAAGTACCCGACGAGTGCGCATCATGCGTTGGCACAGTGTTTTTAGAACACAGTTGAACAAATACTACTTTTCAGGTAACATATGCTATGTATATGTTACCTAAAAAACCAGATGCTCGAAATCTATCTGAATTTCGTCCGATAGCTTGTCCTTTAATAATTTATAAATGTCTTACAGCTATTATTGCAGATAAGGTATGTTCTCATTGCGACGAGAATGACATCCTTACAGAAGAACAAATAGGATGTTGTAAAAACTCGCGAGGCTGTAAAGATCTAGTCATTATAGACGCTGTTGCCATAACTCAAGTTCGTAAGTATCAAAGGAACTTACACATGGCGTACGTTGACTACAAGCAAGCTTTTCCTTCCGTGCCGTATGACTATTTGCTTGAAGAATTAAGACTTTACAAGATCTGCCCACGCATTATTGACTTTCGAAGTCGTGCGATGAGGTTCTGCGGAACAAAAATCAAGTATTTTAATCATGGACAACCAAGGATAATTAGGTCAAAACGCATTAAAACAGGTTTATTTCAAGGAGACTGCTTCAGTGCACTCTGGTTCAGCTTAGCGTTGAACCCATTGAGCAAAACACTAAACAGCATTTCTCATGATAATGAGGATGGTCATCAAGCGGCCCATCTTCTGTACATGGATAACCTATAAGCTGTACACTAGTACAGCCCAGAAACTACAGCAAGTGATCGATGTCACAAAGCAGTTTCCAATGATATCCACATGGAGTTCGCACTAGATAAATGCAGAACAGTGCATTTAATTAGAGGGGAATTAGGGAACGCAGAGTTAGAGAACGATTTCAAAAATGACATCGAGGCAATGGCTGCAGGTGAATCAAATAAATATCTAGGTATTCATGAATCAAAGGGTAGTTAAGCATACGGTAGTTAAGACGAGCCTTGCGATTGCCCTCACTTCGAGACTCAGACAGCAGGACCATTTTACAAAACATAGTGCATATTAGGCTCAGCTAGAAAATTATTTTTAAATTAGATATATGTCTTTGTAGGACATATATCTAATATGTCGTTAAGAGCTTTATTTTTCATTAAATAAATACTTTTTAAACTTGTTTTTAAAAATACTGGGTCTTTAGACAATTAAAAAAAATTATCCTCTTATTCATTTTTGCTCAATCACTTGCAGTTTTTTGAATAGTGAAGTTAGAAAAAATCGGAAACTAGATTTCGAAAGGGATTAAAAATGCCACATGCAGATTTAAAAAAAATTGTAATGTACTTTTAAAAACAATTAAAATATATATTTAGTCAATCAAAAATAATGATCTTAACGGCTACACTTCAGTGCCGTTTTCAAAAAATTGTTTCGACAATTATTTACGAAGATACGCGTGTTGGAAGTGGGCACGAAGAATGGATCACCCATCCAAAATTAATGGCCGGTACTGTATATATACCATAATATTTATTTGTTGTATACATTTTTTGTATAAAACAAATTAATATCATATATAAAACTTCACACTGTATATAAACTGTATAACTATATAAGCTGTCTTTTGAATACAGATTTCTGTTACCGACATTTATCGACATGAGTCTAATCTTTCAACATGATGTTTTACGAAGGTCGTAAATCAGCGAAGCAAACGTGCAAGTAGTGGTCCATGAAAACAACAATTAAGGATTCATCCTTGAAAATATATGCAAATGATTGGTTACATTGCGATTCATCAGAAGAGGCTATTGTAACGTGAATAAATGTCAGGTCTGAAACCCTTTTGAACTAAAAGCCACAACAGCAAAGGAGGCAAATAATTATTTAGGTATTAGTGTCGCGCCCTCAAGATATTTTTGGATCAACAAAGTCTTACAATTAAGTGGTTGTGTGCAGCAATGATTATTATGCTGGCGTTTTGATAGTTAGCTTACTTTTTAATTGTTTTGTACATAACTATCAAGAATAGTTAAAAATCAAGTGATGCAAGTGATATAAGAGACTGGTGCGTCCTCTTTACGTAGAAGTAATTTTATTTTTAGACTTGAAAATCTGAAGATAAAATCTATTAAAAATGAAAAAAGTGACTTTTGAAAATGGAAGTACACCGCTAATTCACTAAACCGTTTATTTATAATTTATATTGGTCGTTGCAGCAGTTCTCACTCTATTTTAAAAAAAAATCCCTATTATGACAAATATTTCAGTATAGTTGTTAAACATGATCCATTTATTTCTAAAGTTATGTTTGCAGACAAAAATTACGTAAATAAAGAAACTTATTATTTTGTATAACTCTTAATTTTTTTATATCTCTGTTAGTAATCACAAATAAAAATTCATATTTTTTTAAATACACAAAGTTTAATGAAAAGTATCGCTATTGTGAAAGTCTCTGTCCGCAATTATTTCAATGATTCCGAGGTTAAGTTGCAACTTAATTTTTTTCTAATAATGGCACCAGGGAAAGATACGCCATTTGCTGTTCTATTTTTTCTCAGTATGCAAATACAATTCTAGAACGAGACTAGTAGAAGGTGAGCTTTAAGAAATCGCTTAACGCATATACTACCTGTTGCCCCAGCTGCGTATTTGCGGGCATGTGTGTAACGTCTGTTTCTAAGTTTCGCAACATATATTCGGCAGATCGAAAAGGGATCTTAACTCCGGAGCCAAAGGCTTTAAAGAATGTATTTGCTTTAGCTAAAAGAAATAAAGTAATAAAAATTAAAGAACGAAGTCATGTTAGGACGTATATAAATCTTTGCTCATCTTTGTGGATTTTCAATTTTTTATTCCAGACCAGTCGTGCGATATAATTTTCCATCGATCCAGCATCTTCGTGAAACATTTTTAAAAATTGGCAATAATGTATCAAACACCGCTATTATAAGCATCTTGTGAGTAAATACGCCAGTGCTGCTCATTAAGATTTTCAGGTAAATTATATGAATTACCAGTGGTATTAATTATATATTTAATACTACTTATAACTTATACTAACTTAAGTTTAGTTGGTCATAACCTTTTTTTCATCATTGTTGAGGCTGAGGTCATGCGTCAACTGGTCTATTGTGGAACTTCGGAAAGTTTGATAGGATGAGAAATTTGGTTTTAATAATTGTTGGACAAATATCGCCTGAACCTACTATTTTTAGTGACTTATTTGTTTTCGAGTATAAATTTTGTGAAAAGTCATTAAAATTAGGAAAACATTTTTTGCGTACCTAGGAACGTCGGATGAACTTTACGAAAATATGAATCAATATTCCGGCCAACTAATATCGCCCCAAATATCGGCGGCCAAAAATTGGCTAAATTTTCTGAATACAAATCTGTTTCTTTAATTTTTGTCAAGAAATTTTGTTTCAAGATTTTCAACGAAACACAGGGGAAAATGCTGTTGTTTGGCCCGCTGCTCATAAACCTGTATACTTACACATAATCCCAGAGCTTAGAATAAATATAGCAAAAGAAACTCAAAATGATTATAGTATATTCTGCAACATTTTTGGAATGCAGAAGAGTTTTTAATATTTTTAAATGTTTTGAAAGCATTTTTATTGAAGATCTTTATTTAGGTACTGCATGGAGCTATCGCGCCGTTCAATTTCTTGAAATGTAAGGCAATGTACGCTGATTGCTATATTATAATGTAATGAAAGGATCATGGTAGGACCGTTTTTTTCTACACGTTTTTCTAATACTTTTGCGATGTGTCTTGCCGCATTAAAGTCAAGATTATTTTAAGCATCTTTCATTCCAAAAATATCATATTTTTCAGTATTCATTGATAGCATATCAATCAGTGTACGCTATACGAGAGCTCTATTAAATTTCTAAACAAAGACCTGAAACAAAGATGACCGCGCGGAACAATAGTGGAAGAATGCATTCCTTGTGAAATTTCATAAAAATTATGTTTTCAAAAATTCTAGTAATTTGCAGACTTTCTTTCATGCATATCAAATACAGATTAAAACTGAAGATACTTCATTTGCTGAAATGGGTTTTCATTTATAATGAGTCCCTTCTATTCATTATAAAATATTATATTATAAATATTATTATATAAAATCCCATCATTGACAGACTGGGTTGCAGTCAAGTGCGCGATGGCACTTTTGTGCGTTGTTTGCCTTAAAATCTTCATTTCCGTTTTTTTTTAAATTTTGCAAATGCTATAGCTCTGATCACTTTCTGTTTATCGAAAAAAGTCGTAAGGATAAATTGTTCGAATTTCCGAGTATTACGAACAGCCGTAATTTGACTTTTTAAATCTTTAAAAAAAAGTTCTCAGTATTTTTCAAATGCTTTAACTTTTTTAATTTTTATCCAAAATAGCTGGTTAACGAAGTCGATCTTTCTTTTTCGTCCCTAAACCTGTTTGCCAAATAACAGTCTAATCCGGTTAGTCTCCCAAAAGTTATTTGGTACGAGAACGAGAACGACAAGACAGACACCATCGTCAAATCTGTTCCTACGGATTCAGGGGTTCTTGAAATGTGGAGATGGACAAAAATCCGTAATAGTCAGTTTTTGCAAAAAACGAATACCTTCTCATTATGATCTCATTATGGTCAAGTTTGGAAATTCTCAAGAAATTACTATGACCATACGAAAAGCTATAAAAAATCTTTCGGAAACGCCTAGGCTAAGTGCTTTAAAATTATTTATAAAAATTGCAAATATTTGCGTAGCATAGGTTACCCACCAAAAATTTAGAAATTTCACCACCTCTAACTGGAATATATCCGATTTTCAAGATGGGACATTTAAGAATATTAAATTATACTGATAAAATGAAGGTGAGAGATACAAACGGTCGATGAAGAGGAGGGATGGTATCGAAGGATGAAGGAACTCCCGTTCATCAAAATCACATTTGAGTGAAAAATGCTACAAGGAAGGAAAGATATCAGTGACGGGTGAGAACGTCAGATAAGTATGCACCTTTTTTGGTATACGCCTAACCTATAATGTGGAAATGGTTCACCGTTGAATAGTGGCATGCGGTTGCTTATATATCGTCGAAGGGACACGGCTTGCTAGCGGGAAGTTTAAATGAAAATGGTCTATTGCCTTAAAATTAATATTTATTATGATTTGTAGATATACTAGGAATATTCTTATATAGTTTTTAAAATTAGCTCACGTGGCCAATTTATTAAAAATAGGAGTTTAACGAAAAAATATGATTTGTCGATTATCAAAATTTTTTATCATATAAATATAATAATAAATGAGTAAACAACTGTTTCTCATTTCAATATTTTAAATAGTGTAATAAATAAAGAGTAGAAAGAATTTACAAACAAAATTTTAAAAGATGCTTATGAAATACAATGGATGTTAAATTGAATACAAGCTTCTATGAATCTATATATGCATACTATTGCAGATGTGCACAGCAAATTTGAGCGCGCCTGGGGCGCGCACCTGTTGAGTCTTGCGTTGTTTGGCTGATAATGCTAATTTTCATTTCTTTTTTTGGATTTTGAAAATGCTAAATTAGGATAAATTGTTTAAATTTTAGAGTAATACGAACATCCGCAATACATTTTTCAAATTTGAAAAAAAATGATCTCAAAAATGTTCAAAATGCTCTCATTTTTTGAATTGTTATTCAAAATTTGTGGACACGGAACTTAACCTTTAGTTTAGGACACTAAAAGAGTATACCAAATTCCATACGAATCTGTAAATTCTTCTGAAAGTTATCGTTCTCACAGAGAGACAGACAGACAGATATATAGGACGACAGACAGACACATTCCTAAAAAACTTTTTGTTCGGTTTAGAGATTCTCAAAACGTAGACTTTTTGACGTAAATGGGGAGGGGGGGGTCAAATTTTACACAAATCTAATACCTTCTCTGGATGAGAATTTAAAAATTAATTAATTTGCCATGAATGTTTATTTAATAGTTATATATACTACTAATAATCGAGAATGAATGAAATTAAAGGATTTAACTCCATTATGGTGCACGCGAAATTTCAACGATATAGGAGAATAAAAAAACATTTTCAAAAATTGAATTTGTAAGTTAGAAAAAACAAATATGGTTTTCCTGGGATCAGTTGCGATTCGTCACTTGATTCGCATTAAATCTGAATAATTTATGAACAAAAAGATTTTTTATATTTAACTAATGAAAGTTAATAAATAATTTTGTATTTTCTAAACAATTTTTATAACCAGTTATTCATATGAAGTATTTATGATGTTATAAATACAGTTTTTCCTATGGAATGGACCTTAAATTTCTCAACAATGATACACAATTATCATATTGAGTCATTTAATAAAAATTGATGCTTATTTCAATAAACTTGATTAACAAATGCACTGCTAGGCTATTTGTTGACATACTAACTTATGGTTTTTAGAACGGAAGCAAATGCCAATAACTTATCTATAGAATTAAAGGGGCATTTCAATGATAATCAACATTTAATATTTTGGAGAACCATTTTTCAAAACTATTAATCAGTAAAAACTAGAAGGGCTGATAGTCAAAGAGCACTAAAGAAAAGAGTTGGTGCAAAAGTGAGTTCATTTTTTTGGCCCACGCCCACGTCTAAAAAGTTTTATTGAAAAATGTTTTTAGGTTTCGAGAGAACGAAATGAAAAATAACGAAAATAATAATTTCCGAAGCAGAAATTTTTCGAAAAAATTAAAATTCCCAAAAGAAAATAAAAGTGCCGTGAATATTAAATATTATACATAATACTAAATATCAGATGGCGAAAATTTGAAAAGCGACAATTTACTATTTTAACGGAATTTGAAATTTCGACAACTTTCTACTTTCGAGGATTTAATATTTCGACAATTTACTATTTCTGGGAATTTTAAAATTGGACAGTTGATTATTTTCAGGAATTTGCGAATTCGCGCTTGAAAATCTTGGAAATTAATATTTTTTGTAATTTTGTTTTCTTTTAAAAATATTGATTTTTTCGGTCATTTTTTGGCAATTATTTAAAAAAAATTTTTTTTTCGCATTTGGTAATTTGCAAATACGTCAAAATGATTTAATCCCGAGAAAATGTCATTACTAATTGTTGAAAAAATTAGTAATAATTATTAATTCATTTATCAATATTCCTTGGGTCAATTTTTTCTAAAAATGGCGGGCACATTCTCATCGCGCGCGTAGCTTGCTTCGCTCGCAAGTTTGAGCGCGCCTAGGGCGCGCGACTGTATTCTTGTGCTTCGAGCTACGCGCTCGGTATTTGGTCACAGACTTTTTGAAACTAAAGGCCAAAGCATCGACGACAGTAATTTTTGGATTGTGAATTCTTGTTTGTTAAAGTTCCTTCGGCTTTAACGAACACATTCTTATCACGTATCTCGTACTACGCTTTCAAGTTTATCTCTGAAATTGTATATCATTCCCATATATGCATATTATTATAATTCATAACATGCATTGGTATTGAAATAGACGTAGTTTCATTGTCTAGTTATAAAAAAAATGCGCATTATTTTCAGAAAATGTTGTTATTAAACATTTTATTGCAACTTTTGTCGTTTTTCCATAAACTAAATTTCCTCATTTGCAATGTTATTTTTAAGATTTAAATTTGGCACATAAGGTCTACTGAGCAGCCTTACCTTTTTTAACTTCTAAATAATGTCTTTTTTAATATCGTGCGTTATTTTGCCTAAAATCTCCATTTTCGTGTCTTTTTTGAATTTCGTAAATGCTATAACTCTGGTAATTTTTGGCTTTGCGAAAAAAGTCATAAGGATAAATTGTTCGAATTTTTCAATATTTTGAGTGTTTGCCGTATACAGTTGTATTGTTTACATTCTAAATTCTGTCCAAGTTATGTTCGCGAAAATTAAATAGTGTCAAGCTAGAACATTCAACAGACGAGCGAAAAGATAAGTCTATTTGATTTTTTTGATACTAATTTTACTATTTGTGAATCTTAGTATTCGGAAATAATAACTTAAGAAATTAAAATGATATTAAAACATTCAAATTCAAGAGTTGTAATATTTGGAAATTTTATTGATCCGGAATTTTTATATAATTCGGAAATGTTATTATTCGGGAAGTTTATAATTCAGGAATTTTAATATTCGGGGATTTTATGACGTACGTAGAAATGTTATTATATTGCGAACGGCCGGCTACTATAAGAAGGGATCACATGAACCCCCATCCAATGCAACGCTGCTGAAGACTGGTGATCTTCTCAGTATAAAAACATCAACCCAAGACGACTCACTCGGTTCCACTGCCCCTCTCCCTTTCCATTCCTTCCTTATTAACTGCAGTTTCGTGGGACGGAAGTTATAAATACAGTCTCCAGCATATGAAGAATTGGTACCTTACTTGAATATGATTTTGACTCGCAAAATAAACCTATTGAATAAAGATGGTAGTTGG
>JAAAKG020135221.1:0-13597 GCA_010014905.2 Druon quercuslanigerum
AAATTTCTCAACAAAATAATTAAATTTTAAAGCCAATAAAACAATTTTTTTACAAAAACCCTGTTTTTTTTAATATGATAATATATATGTTCGATTCAAAAAGCACAAGGTTTAGGCAAAATAAATAAATTTAAAGACAAAAGCAAAATAGGAATCTTCACAGTATTAAATATAAATTTTTATCCAATAAAATATATTTTCATCAATTTTTTAAACTGAAAATCTTAAGAGTCCAGTTTTGCTTCAACATATTATTTAATTAAAGATTTAATTATATAATTTAATCTTCGTGTTTTTGCAATGAAATTTTATTTTTTGTTGAAAATTGATTTTTTGATAAAAATTGAACCCTTTGGATGAAAATTTAAAAATATTATTAAAATTTCGATCTGACATGAAAAATTAATTGTTTTAACTAAAAATTTGACTATTTCTTTTCTTTTGAAAATCCAACTTTTTTACAAAGGTTTTGGTTAAAAATTCATTCCTGCGATTGAAAATTTTAATATTTGTTTGAAAATTTATTTTCTTACGAAGTGGCTTATCTTCCTATACATAGAAAATGGTCCAATATTTTTATAATTTAGACCAAATTTAAATTATTCTAATTTTTTTATAAATCATCATTTGTTATACAGTTCATCTGTATTGTCGAAAATTTATGTATTTTGTTTAAAATTCACATTGTGAAACAAAAAATTAATTTTCTTTGTTTGAATTAAAGTATTAGATAGAAAAATTTCCATCCAGGATATATGAATGAATAGACAAATGTTTTTCACTTAAAAAGAATTTATCTATTTTGTTAAAAAAAAAATATTTTTTTGATATTTTCACCAAGAAGGATTTTAACCTGATTATCAAATATTTAAATTAAACCGAAATTAACAAATTTTTAAACAAAATACTTGCATTTTTAACTAAAATTAAGAATTTTGTTTTTTTTTTAGCTAAAAATAATAATTTAGGAGGAAAATAAACCATTTTTCAACAAAAGTGTTCACGTTTAAAGAAAATAAATCTTTTTTTTTGACAAAAAATACTTTTTCATTCCATCAAATTTTCAATCAAGTAGTACAGTTTTTTACCAGATCAATTCCGCACCAAAAACATGATAGTAAAATTTTTAATTAGAAATATTGAACTTCTAACCAAAAATAATAATTAATAATAATATTAATTAATATATTAATGATAATATTATATTAAGTTTATAAAATATTATTATTTAGTAATTTACTTTTGAATAAATAATTTTTTTTTTTGAATTTATTTAAGGCATTTCCTAATATTAATAAAGGCTATAGAAATGAACAAAATTAGTAAGCAGGAAGTTAAAATAAAGAACCAAATTGTTGAACAGATTGAAATTTGTTTAAAACAATGAGATTCCAATTTTTAAAACGCACATTCACCTTCCTTGTTTTTATTTCCTGATATTGAAAGCGTCGAAAATTCAAAAGTCTAACATAACAATTTTTTTAATACCACGTGTATGTTTAAATTTTAAAGCTAGTTAAATAAATTAATAAATCATTTTATCTGATATATATAAATATGTAAAATAAATCATATCTTTTTTTATTTATTTTCTTAATTCTCAATTTGATTTCGGTTACATTAAAATAATTTTAATTAATTAAATTCAGATTATTCATATTATTCAGTTTATTATTCAAAGTTTTGGGTTACTCGTACAGAAAAAATTTGTTTTTACCGGAAATTTTTTAAGCTCTTGAACGAATGACTTCTACTCACAAAAATATTTTAAAAGTTAACCATAAATATTGTTATAAATAATTATCGTGAAAAAATATTAAAATTTAAAATTGTATTCAATTTTGATCTTTTTTATGTCTAGAAAAAATTATTTAAAAACAATTTAGATAAACAAATTCCAAATATTATGAAATATTTATTATTTTAAGAAATACCTGACGTCTTTCTGGTAATTGAAGTAAATTAAAATTTTGATAAAATCAAGAATTTTTATGACTTACCACAAGAATTTTTCATAACAATGGTTATTATAAATTTTTAAATTAATTTTGCAATTAATTGTCATTCCTACATAAATATGGAGCACTTTCAGCAAAAAAATGTTTTTTCTGAAAATAAGAATACTTGTAAATTTATTTATAAATTTTTTTTATAAAAAATAAATGGAATAATAAACAAATCATTTGTATTCTATTAGTCCCTAAACATTCATTTAAGACAATATAAAAGTTTCTTTATCAAATATTAGGTGTAAACCTTTATACGAAATTTCAGTTTTTTCATAGATTAAGTGAAAAAATTATAAATAAACAAATAGAGAAGACAAAATTTCGTAACCTCTCTTCGGAATTTAATGTACTTTGATTTTTTTAAATTGAAAATCGGATAAAAAATAAAGGCCTGGCCGATTATTAAACTTTTGTTTATTTTTTTATTGAGTTAAGAAAACAATAAATAAAAAAAATGTCGAAAATAAAAATATCAAAAAATTATTTAATTTGTTATGTGTAAATAAGTAAATAAAAATAAATCCGTGGAGATTGGCGAAAATTTATCACTTGTTTCGAAGCAAATTTGAACATTTTATGGACGAAAAGAGTTTTTTAGTTGAATTGACGAAAGATAATAAATAATCTGTTATTTTAAAAGCAATTTTTATATACAAACATCCATCTCAGATATTTTTTATGAAATAAATAAAGCGTTTTCTATGGAATCGATTATATACTACTTAAAAATAAAACCTGAGTATTATATTAGGTAATCAAATAAATGTTAATAATTTGTTCAACTATCTTAATTAACAAATTCACTGTTTAGCTATTTTTCGAGGAACAAACTTAATTTTTTAATGAAATTAATTGTAAATAACTACTTTCAAATTTTTAAGAACATTTTGATGACAGTAAATAGTTAATTATTATGAGCAACAATTTGTACATTAAGTATATTTTATATTTATAAATCAAATACCGGTTTTTTCGCGGATTTAATTTGTTTTTTATATAATCAACTCTTAATAACAATTTTTAAATGTTTATAATGGTTCATAACGATCCTCTATTTTTATTTTTATTAACAATGTAGTAAAAAAATGTTTTTGTTTGAACAATTGTTTTTTAAAATAATAAATTATTTACTGTCATCAAAATGGTCTTATAAATGTAGAAGTTGTTGATTTACATTTAATTGTTTCGAAACAATCAAGTGTGTATCTCGCAAAACAACCAAATAGTGCATTTGTTAATAAAGGTAGTTTGAATAATAATTAATTTTTATTTAATTGCCAAATATTATACTGAGGTTTAATTTTTAAGAAATATTTGATGGATTTCATCAAAAAAAAAGTTTAAAGCCAATGAATTGACGAATAGTTGTCAATCCCCGGAAAACCATTTTGATTTATTTATTTATTTATAACTTATTCAATACATTTTTTAACAATTGTATTAAATAAAAAAAAAATATTTTAAAATCAGCGATGACAGTTTGACGTGAAATTTTATTCGCATTCATTAAAAAAAAGAGTTAAAATCGGATAATAATTATTTTCTGATTATTAATTTGTCCAAAGAGGTTTTTTTCTCCCAGGGTGATGCTAAGCGATCAAAAATTCGAAAACTAAATTTTGAATTTAAAAAAAAATTGAAGTAAACTTATAAAAATTCAAGGGAATTTAAAGGAATTCAAAAGAACATAATTAAATTCCTAATTATTCGAAGAAATATTCAAAGAATTTAGGATAAATTAATTAAAAACCTTTAAAAAATCAACAAAAAAATCCACTGAATACAGTGGAAAGTGAATAATAACGACAAAAAAATTTAAATGGTTAGGAAATAATTAAAGAATTAAAAAAAAATTCCATTGATTTAAGTAAAATTTGAGTGAATTCAAACGAAATTAATGGAAATGGCTAAGCATAAAAAAATGCATTGAATGAAGTTTGAGATGAGTTTAGGAAAATTGAAGATAATTCAAAAGAATTCGATATAATTTCGAAAGAATTTAAGGAAATGTTAAAAGACTTTAGGCTGAATTAAACAAAAACTTTTTATAAATCTATTGAACTGAGTAGAATTTAGAGAATTGAGAAGAATTTAAAAGAATTCAGCATGAATTATGGAGAATTCACGGTGAATTCCAAATTAATTGTAAAATTTGTTTGAAAAATCTTTTTAAACCTTTAAAACGCTACAAAAGCACTCACTAAAATATTTTGAAGCTTTTGAAAACCCTTCAAACCATTCAAATAAATTTAAAAAATCTAGGAATCTTTTAAAAATTCCTGAAATATTTTCAATTCCTTTGATATGTTTTACAATTTTTTACAATATTTTTTACAATTTTTTACAAAAAATTTTTTTACAATTTTTTACAATAATTTTAAGTATTTCAAGCCCTTCAAAAATCAATTTAATTATTTAAATAATCTAAAAAATTTCTTTAATCTTTAACAAAAAACTAAAATATTTCAAACCCTTTGATGATTTTATCAATTGATCCTTAGGTTAAATTCAATAAAAGATTTTAAACATAAAGAATAAAAATCGCTTGAAATGAGTAGAGTAGATTTAGAAAAATTTTAATAAATTAAAAAATGTTCGAAATTCTACGAAATCTGGCGACATTTCCTAAAATTCTGGATAATGTATTAAAATACCTTGAGATCTTAAAAAAATTCTCAGAATCATTAAAATATCTTTATTTTTCTTAGATTTCTTAGAATTGGTAAAAATTCCCTGAAATATTTAAAATCATTTAAAATCTTTTGAAATCTCTTGAGACTTTTAAAAGCTTTTCAATATTTCTTAGAATTTTTCAATATACACCTATATCGTATAAATCTATTCAGATTAACATTTATATCTGTCATAAATAATTTTTTAAATTAAAAAAAACACAATATTTATATTTTTTTGCAAAAAATTTGCTGTGTCTCATTTTTATGAAAATTACTTTTCAGATATAATAAACATAAAAAAATTCTAAACTTAAAACTTAGGTTTTCTCATGATAAAACTATTTTAACAACTAAAAATACCACAATTCAATCCTTGGGTAAAAATTGGTCTTCTTTATCTGCAAATTAAACTATTTAATTATAAATTAATGTATTTTTTTTTTAAATTAATCTTTTTAATTATTAGTTAATTGATCGTGGTTAAGAGAAAAATAAACTTTAGTATTTTATGACTATAAAAGATTATTATAAAAACTTTTTGAATTCTGTTAGGAATTTAGACATTTAAATTAGATCAAAATATCATAATATGCAGGATAGGATAAAAAAATAAATTGAAAAAATTTTCCACCCGCAAAAGGTCTTCAAATTTCTGATTAATCCCTTTTTTGTCGGACATATATTTTTTTTATTCGTACTAATCAACATTACAAAAACAACATTAATTTTTGGATAAACTACACAGGCTGCGAAAAAAATAACAAGATAAGTTTTCAAACGATAAAATGAATTTTCTTTAAAAAAATAATTATTTGCGACAAAATAATAAAATATTTAAAAATGCAGTTTAATACAAAACAGCTAAATATTTGGACGAAACAAATTGTTTTTCAGTCAAATAGTTTATTTTTTACAAAAAATGTGTTTTAAATTTAAAAAAATAGAATAGTCAAATGATCAGGTAAACAAATTTATTTTTATTGAAAATAAAATTTACAATAATACAGTTAAATTTTCAACCATTTCAACCAAGATCATTAATTTTTGCATCCAAAAGTATATTTAAAACAAAATATTTAAAAAATATTGGACTAAGTGATAAATTATTAACAAAGTAAATAAATTTTAAACAAATAGTTTAATCTTTATTCAAAATATGTATTTTGGAAAAAAATTGAATAGAAAAACTGCCAGTTAAAAGAGTTTTCAATTTGAATTTTTATGAAAAAATTAAGTTTCAACAAAAAAGGGGAGTGTTTGACAAAATGCAAGAATTTTCATCTAAAATATTCACTTTTAGTGCAAAAAAGACGACTCCTAAGCAAAATAAATAAATGTAAAACTAAAAAAATTTTTTATGAAAAATTGGAATTGGAATTTTCAGTGAATAAAAATAATTTATATTTTTTTAACAAAAGAATTTTTAACTAAATTAAATCATTTTCAACTAAATGTATAACGTCTAAATAAGGGAAATCAATTATTTAACAAAGAATGAGATTCTATCCAAAAGGACGAATTTCAATTTCCAAAATATGAAATTTTTATTCAAAAAGTGAATAGATTTTCTACATACCTTAACAGTTCACAATAATAAGTTTTCAACTAAAATGAAGAATCTTCAACCAAAATAAAAAACTTGTAAACAAATTTATTAAATTCTCTACAAAGAATTAATTTTTGAACCCAAAGAGACTATAAAAATGTTTTATATTAATTTTCCTTCCAAGAATCGTGGTTTCAGAAAAATAGATAAATTTTCAACTAAGGAAAAGAATTTTCAAACAAAAAAATTAATTTTTAAACATATAGACTCCTTTTTTACGAAAAAATTCAAATTTCCCACACTAAAATGAATTTGTAACAAACGAGTTGAATCTTTATGTCACAAAGATGGATTTTCAAAAAAAAAAATCAAATAGGTAAATTTTTAATGTAGAAATTAAATGTCAACAAAAATTAAACAAACCAGTTAAATTTCCAACCTCACTAGTTAATTATTAAATAAAAAGATAAAATTTCAACCAAGAAGATTAATTTTCTACTAAAGAAGGTGATTTTAAACCAAAATACATGTTTTTAACAAATTCGTCAAATATTTTAAAAAAAGATTTAAAAAAAATTATTTTCAATAAAAAAAGAAATTTCACAAAAACTTTAATTTTTATGCAAAAATATAGATTTTCTACCAAAAAAGACAAGTTTCAAAGAAAATATATAACATTTTATATAAAATGTATGAATTTTCATTAAAAAATGGAAAAGTTATATTTGTAGCTACGAAAAATAATTTTTTAGCGAAAAAAAGTCTCAACAATGAAATTAATTTTTAACGAAAGAAACTAATTTGGAATAAAATAGTTCTACTTTTATTTGATCAGTTCAGTTTTTAAACAAGAAAGAAGAATTATCAAAGAAAAATATAATAGTTGATATTTTCAATGAAAATAAAAATTTGTATGCTTAATATTAAATTTTTATCCAGAAAGAATATTTTCCTAGAAAAATTGTTGAATGTTGAACAAAATAATAACATCATTAAACAAATATTAAAATTTTTAACCACAAGATGAACTTTTAACCACACAACGCATACAAGAAAATTATAAACTTATATTAAAGCATTTTGCTTTTATAAATATGAATAAATTCAGGATTTGCGTTTATTTAATTACCAAAATTTACGTGTACGTTTCTTGCCTAAGACTATAAAATCTTTGAACTATTTCGTATTGGGTATTTGAGGGGGGAGGGGGGGGATAAACTATCAGAAAAACGCCTTTAGTAGTTTGTGGTTGATTCCTAAACATTAATTTAAGTTTACTGAAAATTCCCTGAATTTTCTGAACTATAGCAACCCTGTATTTAAAATTTTATTGTTCACTATTTGCCCTATTAAAAGAGCTTTAATCCCTCAGGGCGATACCGGTTGTTCCTGGAGGTGCACGCACAGATAGCATGTTCTGGCATAATAACCAACTCTTCTACGTAGACGTCACTGCTCATAAACTCTGTGCCTATCATGCACTGAATGTGGATGAACGCGTAAGCTATTGCGCTATTCTAGGTATAAAATATTTCTTACTTTTTTCTTCCTTATTAGAATTATTTTTAATTGTGAGCATTTTTAGAGTTTGCATAATTCACAACTCAGAACCCAGAGCCCACTATTGAAAACTCGCAATTTACAACTCACACTTGGCAGCAGCCCTGCTGTCTGAGCAGATGCGAATGTTCCTTTTATTGCCATACTTCTTTGTCTTATAGGCGCACTGGAGCAAAATCATAATCTCAGATTGTAGAACCGTGGAGTAGGACGCCATCGTGAGCCCATTTCTCTTTCGTTGATAGGCTAACTCGATACTTCTTATCGAAGGGGTAGCGACAAGTTGATATTTTGTCCAGGAGCATGCTCAGTGTCGGCCTCCTTGCGATGACGATTGGTATCCGCACTACTGTCGAGATACTGTAAACGTTTACCATATTTAATCTATAGACTGCATTCGCAGCCATGGCCTTGATGGTAAGATGGAGGGGCTCCAAACATATTTGTGCCCCAGAGCCTGCTGATCGTTTTCAGTTACGACTTTACAGTAGCAAGTGCAACCCCGCTCCACCAGGCCACTGATGAATAGGTTAGCCTGGATCAAACTATTTCTGTATAGATCCCCATAAGTGTCTCCGGTTTCAAGCCCCAGATTTTCCCTACGGCTACATTACAGAGTAAAGGAGTCGCTAACAGTTTCTTGCACTTGTTTTCCAGGTGCTCGTTTCATGACAACTTTTTATGCAGAATGACTTCTAGACTTCTTCTCTTTCTATGATTTCCAGTTGTTTACCAGCCAGTTTAAATGTACTCGTGGTTCTCGACTTATACATTCTGGTAAATACAACGGCATTCGCTTTGCTCGGCTGGACTGATAGTTCAGTCTTCTTACACCATGAATCTACTATTCTAAGTGCTTGCTGCATTAATTTGAAGAGCGCAATCAGATACTGGCCACGCAAGATAACCAGTAAATCTTCCGCATAGCCTATAATATGGTGACCCCGACTCGTGAGCTAATGAAGGATTTCATCTACTATCAGGCACTACAGCAGGGACGATAAAACTCCTCCTTGCGGACATGCCGAGTCAGCGATTCCTAGCCTCAGTCCAGGTAAAGTTCCTATTGGCCAACATATGGAAAGTCCGTTCCACCGTGTGCGATCATAGCCGCCCTGATCACCTCTACATAGGTGCAGTTAAATTCCCCTTTGATATCCATAAAGGATCTAATCGCGAGGTCTTGCTGCTTCAGTTGTCCATCGATTAGGTCAACTGCTGCGCTTAAGGCCGTCTCAGTCAAAAGGCCAGCCCTATAGGCGTATTGTTGCTTGTCAAGTGGCTTACTTGACAAGAGCTTGTTCGGATGTCTCTGTCGCGAGTCTTTCCACTGTATTTAGTAGGATAGATGTGAGGCTAATTGGTCGGAAATCCTTGGGTGAAGTATAACCAATCCTGCCTGTCTTCTGAATAAGGACAAACCTTTAACCCCCCTCCCCCCCTACTATGTCTCCTGAACATAACCCAACGTCAAACTGGCTCTAGCAATTCTCAAAAACGGCCCCATGATGATCTTACTAACCCTATCTAAGAACATTAAACACATGCCATCTGGACCAGAGACTTGTAAGGACAAGCCGCTATTTCAGGCCCAGTTTTCAGAGCCGCAGGTGGTTTTGAATGCCGCGGAGGTGTCGTCCCCTCTTCTCCTAAATTTGTAAAGCCCGGAAAATGTGCCTTGATGAGGTTATCCAAGGTATCCCCGTCAGACTCTAAGTATTCCCCGCCGGGGGGTACTTTTATATTCGTCCCTTATCTTCATAAATGAGGTCTATAGATTCCTTCGTCTTGGAAGCACTGACACGTCTGAACCTTTTTCTGGTTTCTCTACGGAGCTCTTCTAGTTTCCTATTCCAAGTGTGTCTCCCTAGCCTTTTGGATTTTTGAAGGTCAACGTCTCTGATTGACCTGGTCACGTTAAAACTGAACTTCTTAGTTTCGTGTATAACTAATAGCAATCCGTTTTTTTTTATCTCTGGCTTATTTAGAGGCGACTGGTACAGTGGATTTTAACTCGAACTCTATCAGTGAGTGATCTGAAAGTGTGGGTTAATCGGAGACTTTCCACTTCTTGATTTTATCTCTGAAACTACCAGTTCATAGAGTGATGTCAATGATTTTCTCCATGACTGAGAAAAGAAA
The DNA here is from genome assembly GCA_010014905.2 of Druon quercuslanigerum. Lineage (NCBI taxonomy): Eukaryota > Metazoa > Arthropoda > Insecta > Hymenoptera > Cynipidae > Druon > Druon quercuslanigerum. The sequence continues at coordinate 9,933 of JAAAKG020135221.1, forward strand.
CGTCGGTGTGTTCCGCGTATTAAAAATGGTGTGAGTTAGCATCGCACCCCAGCAGAAAAGGAAGACCCGTTCCCTTTCAATATTCCACCAGTGTAAGTTCCTTCACTAGTGGATTGGTACTGGGTCATATGGTAAGTAAGCCGACCCCATGACTAGCCTTTACTTTCCTTTAAGATCCATGACTATCACCATCAGGTATCTAGAACATAGATCAAGCAACAGGACGACGTTGAGTCCCTTCGCCAGTATGCAAGTCCTTGGGCTGACTGCCTTAAGATCCCTGTAAAAAAAGCGAGCGACCCCTAAACCCGTAATGGCATCTCGAACTAACCAGGGTTCCTGGATTATAGAGATACCTGTTTGCCACGCAGCCATGCTCGTCTGCAAAATTACAGAGGTGCCTTTGCTGTGATGCAAGTTAATTTGAGTCATAATTAGACGTTTAAGTCTGATCCCGATCTTCGTGTACACCTGCCCCTGGCTGGCAACCTTAGAGTTGGCCTGTCCAAAGTGGTAGAAGGGCCTGTTGTTGAGGACCACAAGAGTCGCCGTCTGCGACTCAGGAATTTGCATCACTAGGAGATGTTTGGTTGCTCCTCACGCTGTGTTTCCTTCCTGAGGCTTATCGTGCCTGATGATTTGCCAGGACGCTGTCTTAAGTATGGGGCTAAATCCCTCCAAGCAACGGAGGACCACAGGCGAGTCTTCCAGTTTACCTGAGAACCACGCCTAGGCCCCAAACATCCTCTGGAGCAACTCAACTCCAGCCACCCTAAGAGATGCGCCTTCGCAAGCCCTTGTCTCAACAGCAGCCTTGTGTAGCCAAGCTTTAGCCGCTAGGTTAGCTCCCACAAATACAAAGACCCGTCCTCTGCAGAAGATGGTCTTGAGTTTTGTCCATTTGTTCACTGAATCATCTAAATTATTTGTACCCTATAATTTGATGAAAATTTAAAGTATTAATAATCTTTTAAAATAATTTTATCAAAAATAAAAGCATATCGACATATAATTTTGAAGATTTAATTATGTTATTTATTTCAAAACATAGAAAACATTTTTTAAATTGTTAAATTGGAATAGGGGTGTTTCAAATATAGATAAACTTTTATTACACAAATCATATCCTATATTAAACAACCTTTATCCAAAGTAAATAATTATTTTATTTTTTTAAACGATATTTAACTTCATTCTTTATGTGCTGTAAATACATTCTTTGTATTGAATTATTCAAATAATTTTTATTTTACTTACATTTTTTCTTAATTTTCACATTCCTTTCTATTAATTCGATTCAGTAATCAACTAATAAGTAATTAATCAGTTTAATGGATAAAAAAGGACCCAAGAATGATTTTCCTGAAAAAATATAAATGATTCTTATTTTATGTTTTACTTTTAACTCGAAATTGCATTTCTAAAGAATTCAATTTTTTCCAGGTTATCTTTTAAACTAATTCAAAGAAATATTAAAATATATTAAAGAAATTGAAACAAACTTTAGTTTGTACGCACAAAGATCCCTCGGATTACCAATATGTACTTAAAATACATAAATTCTAATTTAAGTTAAAAAGTCAGGGTTTTTTATTGATTAAGGAAAAGGCAGTTATACAAAAGAATCTGGCAAATTAGAGGATTTCTATAACTCTAAATAAATGTCAATCAGGAATAATGGAATAATTGTTTATTTTAATTGTAAAATTTGTTATCCCACTATTTTTAAAAGATTCTGGATTAAAAAGGTCACACATTTAAGGTTCTGGTATTTATTATTCATGGTCACGAGGAATAAAAAATGAATAAAAAAAACAAGTGGAAAATTTTTAAATAAAGTTTTTCGTAATTTATTTTTCTTATATTGGTATTGATATTTCATTTTTCTATTTAGTTTGTAACAGCGTTCTTTCAAAGATTATGCCTTTGTTTTAAATTTGATTAATTGTTTGAACATTTTATAACTTTGCTCAAAATTAATTCTTTTTGGTCAATAGTGCAAAAATTTTGTTGAAAACTCAACTATTTCGAGAAAAAATGACCTTTTTTTAATTTATATTTTGTTTAACGGACAACTAGAATCTTTCTCGGATAAAAAATTGCCTGTTATGTTTAAATTTTTATTTTTAATTTAAAAATTCACCTGTTTTGAAATATTAACAAGATTTTAGTTGACTTTTCAACAAAATTTAAATTTTAAAACAAAGCAATTTTCTTCGAAATATTTTTAATTTTCAAAAAAAAAATTTCGTAAAAAAAATTTTGGTATTGTAAATTCAACCAAAAATGCAACTGTTTAGTTAAAAAATTATCATTATGTACTTGAGGATTCTACTATATCATTTAAACATTTTATTTGCATCACTATGTTGAGTAATAAGTTTTGTGTTAAAAATACGTTTTCTATTACATCATTTTTTTTAAATATTTTAATTACGTGCCCTTTTCAATTTAAAGCTATACATTTTCCCGCGAAATTTAAATAAAGTAATTATTATTGATAAAAATATAAAATACGATTTTTTAAATCCTAATTCAAAATGCTTGTATATTCTTAATAAATTCTCAAAGTACAAGCAAATAGAGCATATTAGTAAGGTACCTACTTTAACTAATTTTTAAATAATAATTTCTTCTATAGGAGTGACTCACGTGAATCTTGCTCTTCCTGTTGACTTATTTCCCTATAAATTTGTGGTGGGTTCTGGAAATGAATTTTTCGTATTAAATTGGAATAGTTCCACAAATGTTTTCAACCCACCTATGACACACTTGACACATGTGGAGAGACATACCCCAGGCAACAGATTGAACCATGCAAAGATCGACATGTTTGGCAGAATATGGTTTGGTAAGAAAAATATACTGAATTTTTATTTAGAATTTAAGTTAAATAGAAAGGGGTTAGCTCGCAAAGTTAGAAGTGCGCGAGTACTCATTCGAGTATATTGCGCAATATTATGCATTCAAATTAGAAATTTTTCAGGCGGCTCTGATTGTTTACGTTTGAAGGTACGGATTTAGTAACAATTTGATTATCATTAAAAAAATAGTAAACCTAAAAAAAACTTACTTACATGTAATTAGTATGTTGGAATAAAATTTGAACAATTTTACGTCGTTTTTATTATCATCAATCAAATAATATTTTTATACAGTCGAATCTGGATTTAGTCATACTGGATTCAGTGTTTCCGAGAATTGACGCCAATTTAGACTTAAAATTAATCAAGAATGTAATTTCTTATTTAAAAGTTCCCGCCAACTTCCTACTGGCTATTGAAATAGGCACCACCCCCAGCGTACTACGCATGCCAGAGATTGTCGCGTAAACCCATCACTGAGATTGGCTATATCTTTGTGAGGTCATTCTTCGCGGGAAAATTTAAACTGCCTAAATTATGAAAAATAAAAAGAAAAGGAAAAATGGTTTCTAAACAAGAGTTTCGAAGTATAAATACCTCTAAATAACTTTCGTGTATTTTTATTAAATAATAATTAATGATAATTAGGAAGAAAAGAATTGAAATAGTCTGCTATGAATTTTTCATAGAATTAAATCTTTATTTTATTATTTTTGTCTCGTAAATATATATATATATATATATATATATATATATATATATATATACCACTAAAAAAAAAAATTTTTGTTTTTATAGACC
>JAAAKG020135222.1:0-13597 GCA_010014905.2 Druon quercuslanigerum
GGTCTAAAGAAATAATAAATTCAAGTTAACAAAAATCAATTTTTAAACTATTCATTATCATTGTTAATAATATTCTCTTTGCTTAATTGGAAGAATGTAATCAAATTAGGAAAAATAATTGTTTAAAAAAATTTGAATTTTTTATGACTATCTTCATTGATAGCAATGTCCGATGGTTGCGTTTTTTCTACAAATTTTACCTTTCTGTCCTTTTTCACTTAGTGAAGTACTAATTATAGAAAGTTAACAAAAAAGTTGTATAACAATTGAATATTGTGTATAACTATATTTTCTTAGATAGGTGCTAGAAAGTTGTCGTTTTTTAAACAAAATCTTTAACTTTGCTTTGCCTGTTTAGTTATTGACAATGAATAAATCAGCATTAGAGAAAACTACATTTTCAATCATCTTTTTCTCTTTTGTACACAACAATACTATTTGAAAAATCATTTTTCTTGCTGTTGAATCATTATTTCTTCATAAATAAAAAGGCAATACAAAGTTAAAGATTTCAGAAAAAACCGCCATTTTTTAGCACTCGCCTAAGAAAAGATAGTTAAATACAATTTTAAATTGTTTAAACGACTTTTTTGTTAACTTTTATCAATTATTGTCTCGCTAAGTGAACAAAGAAAGGTTTATGAAAATATAAATTCATGTATTTTACCAAATATTATCAAAACACACATTATTTTTAGAAATATTTGTAGCAATTCATGTATTTTATGGAAAATTCGTCTTTTTGGTTAATAATTAATTTTTTTCATGAAAAATTACTCCGTTTGGTTGAAATTTGTTGTCCAATTGAAAATTAAATGTTTATTTTTATAGCTGAAAATTACTCTTTTTAGGATCCGTATCATTTTCACCCCCACCCCACCTTATTCAATAATAACGTAGCATGATGAGGCGGGGTGAAATCTGACTGCTTTTTATTAATCTACAAAGCATTTCAACTTTCAAATAAGTAATTAAATTATCAACAAAAAAATATGTGTTCTCAACAACAAATGTAATAATTGATATTTCAAGCAAGAAAACATTTTTTATTTAAATCAAAAGCAGCCAAATCGACAACAAAGCCAAACAAAAGATCAACCAAACAGTTATTTAAATTTTTTATTAAATGATATAAGCTTTCCGTAAAGTAGTTAAATATATACATTGTAAAACAATCCCGTGCAGATATGTAGTCATGCTCCAAACCCGGTCCAAGCTTGGCAGAAGTAAAGCTTAATCCAATTTTTGTAAAATTAAGAATTGTTTACATTTTATTTACTTTTGCAAATTTGTTTTTTTAACGATTTTTAAGTATTATGTGAAAAATAATTTTTCAAACAAAAAAATTTTTAAAAGTTTCCCAAAAATCTGAAAAAAAATTCATTAACTTCAAACTATAAAAATCCTTAAATAGCTTCAAAACTTTATTTTAAAATCTTCAAAAATATACATTTTAATTAAAATTTTGTTGGACTATTATAAAATGTTAAATTATTTATGATTTTTGTTTAATTTCTAAATCTCTCTGAAAATGATTTGTATTTTCAATAAAAATGTTAATCAGTCTTGCAAAATAAAAAAATGCCTTAAAATTTTATATTTATTTTTTACAATTTTGGAAATCTTCAGAAATCTTGTTTAATATTAGCTTATAACAATTTTTCTAAGACAAAAAGCATTTCTAACTTTCATGGGAATCTTAATAAAATTTTCGTACATGATTTTATTGTTAATTATTTGAAATCTTCTCAGCTTTTAAATTATTTTTGAAATTATTTCTAAACTTTTCAATATCGTTTTTTTTAATTATTGAAATTTTTCCTGCAATTATTAATAAAACCCGCTAAAATCTTTAAAATATACCTGAATATCTTCCAGATGATTTTTTTACAATTTTGGAAATCTGCTTAAATCTTCGTAAATATTTTTTTTAGATAAATGACGGGGTGTATACAAAATATGACAATTTTCCGTCCGGAAACATGAATTTTTAATTAAATGTATATTTTCAATTCAAGAAAATTGTTTTCTACCCGGCCTTTGGCCTGAGATGATGGGTAGTAACAGTGCGTGGGGGGGGGGGGGGGGGGGGGGGGCCCCCCCCCGGGGGCGCGTGGGGGGGGGGGGGGGGGGGAGAAGGCTCACGCGCGCGGTGTCCGTTGAGTGGCAGTGATTGACGGCAACAGAGGTGGTTGCGATGTCCGGTTGTGGGTGCGTCACTGCGCCGGTGGTGTCGCGAAGGTCGGCGTGGCCCGGATCGGGAGCGTGCAGTTGTTCGTGGCCAGAAATGCGTCCAGGTGCGCCATTGACGTCTGAACTTCTTGTCGCCTGCTGGAGGGTGGCGTAAGGTACACCCGACGGGCGCCGTTTGGTTGTAGGAGGCGGCGTCAAGCGGTTAGCCCGTCCATTAAGGCAGGGTGGGTGGCAATGAGATTTGCCGGTTCAATTTGACAGTTTTTCTTCTGAAACTGGCGGTGAAAACTGCCGATTCGATTTAGAGTTTTATTTTCTTGTGCTGTGAACAATCTCATTAACAATTCTCAAAATCGAAGGTGTCGACGAACATCGTTCTAGGCCCTGGACGCAGAGCGGGGAGACGGTGATGATAGTAACGATGGTGTGTTCCGGGGTCCCAAACGCAGAAAGAAGAAGTGCGTCCGGATCCGGGCTTCCGCTAGCTGCGTCCGTTGACGGCAAGGCAGGTTCGGAAGGAGGGGCCGCCTCTGCGAGCCGAGGTGAACCGTTCTTCTCTAGTTCCGCGGCCAACAGCGACTTCGGCGACGGAAGCGGACAAGTAGGCGGCGCTAATACCCCGCGCGGCCGTGGTGGAGAGTTTGGGCAGTCGACCACCACTTACCTCGTATTCCTCGTGATGTTTTCCGGCGGGAGTACGTAGCGCGCCTCCTCGTGGAAACTCGGTAACCTCAGCCTTACCGGAACTCGAGCGGTGTTCGGGCGTCGCTCTCGGGGATACCGGGTTCCGGAACGTCCACGACGGATGTCTAGGAGGTTCCACTGTCCCTCTTCCACGATCCCCGAATTTTCGGGGTTATATGGCCTAGCGATCCCTCCCTCTCCTCGTCGCTGTTCCTTCAATTCCTCTAGTTGTCGACGCCTCTCGACCGAAGCGGGCCGACGGCGAGCGGACTCCCTCGGTGCGTCGCGGTGTTGTATAGCGGTGGTCCCCCTGACCGACTCGCTGGTTGACGGCTGCTTCTCTTGACACCGCGACGATCGTTGGGCGGTGGCCCCGGTGGCGCACTCGCCGGCTCTGGGCGTGGTGGTCCGGTTGACCGACTCACGCTCTCCTTCAGCACGGTTCCTGGCGGCGGCGAAAGCCCGGAGTTCGCGACGGCGGACGGTGCGCCGGTTCGCCTTTGTAACGTGGCCACGCCCTGTCATAAAGGGTATTACTCGCGGCCACAGAAACGAAGCGAAAAGGGTAGTCACAATCGCGAACGCGGTATTCACTCCACGACGAAACACTGAAACTAAGGTGGCAAGGTTCCTACTCAAGGAGACAACACTGATTAAAATTTAACACTGTTTATTGTGGATCACGACTGAGCAAAAGAATACACTGGAAAATTCGAGGACAGAGCGGGGTGGCTAAGCCTCGAGAAGTTGCGATGCGAACTATCACTTTCGAGTCGCTCTCGACTCTCGCTGACCGAGCGCGGAACGTTCCGAGACGGTGAGGACAGCGTTCGAGTCCTCCGATTGGCCGCGAGAACGACAACGAAGTCGCAACCGAGCGGAGGGGGTCGTCAGCCAGGCCATTAAAAATATTTCTACTTCATTTAAAAATCTAAAAATTTGCAATAATGTTTGTCTCTATCCCAACTTCCAATTTCCGAAGAAAACGGAAAGCTAGGGCAAATAGAAGGGTCGCTAGGCCTATTTGTTATTCTTATTAATATAATTAGTATTTTTACTAATTTTTATCGTTATTTATATTATTAATTACAATATTTATTCTAAAATAAAAGTATTTAGGTTTATATTTATCGCTAAAGTACTTAATTAAACTTGCTAGCGATCCTCCTATTCCTGGCTATATCCTTAAATAAAAATCATTACTTAAATCTTAAACACTACTTAATTAACTTTAATTCACTTATCATCTAATTACCTATTATTTAATTCAGGCTGGTTTTCCATTTAGGGGGAGTATGTCCGTGTTTCCCCTTTTTTATTGTTTAGAATGAACACTTTATCAAATCTTCGAGTTCATGAGCGCGTTCATTCCAACGCTGGTTGAGCTCCCCGGAGGCCCTTTACGTACGTCAGGAAGAAAGGAAAGGATGAAAATTGAGAAAAGGAAGATGGTAAGAATAGACAAGGAAGGAAGTACGTAGGAGTGAGGGAGAGGAGAAGACTGACGCACGGGCCTGGACAGCCGTTGGAATGTTGCGAACACGTGTTTCGCCGGCTGTTATTTTCCGGCCCAGGAAAAGTACCGTTACGGGAATAATGGACTATTGATGACTCACTCTGAGTAGGCAAACTCGTCGTTGAGTTAATCCGTGAAATCGTCAAGTGGTCCCGTAGGACCTTCACTCAAATTGTCTGTGAAAATTTCGAGTGAAGATCTCGTGAACTCTTGCTTTGATTTACCGGAGTTCTCAACTTAGCGATTTGACACATAACAAAATAGTACACTTTTCAACCAAACTGTTGATTACAAATATCCCAGGAGCGAGACCAATGTACCCTTATGTTTTTGGGGCCGCTGAAACCCAATATTTTAGAAATGCTTCATCAGGTCAAGATTTTGTTTACCCTCAAAATAACTGCTCAAATTTACTGAATTTAAGGTAATCTACTAAAAAAATTGTTTTTTTTTCTTTTTTATCCAGAAACGAGACCAAATGTACCCTTATGTTTTTGGGGCCGCTTTTTCTCCATCAAAAAGCTCGAAGAATAATGGAAAAATGGCACTTTTCTTTATTAAATGTTTATTGTTACACTTTTTCACATAGCGGGCTACTCTTGAAATCAAATTATATTTCAAAGTATACTTTTTATATACATAAAATGGAAGTGATTATTGGCCAATTTGTCTCTTGGCCGATTTCAGTCAAAAAGCTTTTTCTCCGTCAAGAAGCTCGAAGAATAATGCAAAAATGGCACTTTTCTTTATTAAATGTTTATTGTTACACTTTTTCACATAGCGGGCTACTCTTGAAATCAAATTATATTTCAAAGTACACTTTTGATATACATAAAATGGAAGTGATTATTGGCGAATTTATCTCTGCCGATTTCAGTCAAAAAGTTTTTCTCCATCAAAAAGCTCGGAGAATAATGCAAAAATGGAATGTTTATTGTTACACTTTTTCACATAGCGGGCTTCTCTTGAAATCAAATTATATTTCAAAGTACACTTTTTATATACATAAAATGGAAGTGATTATTGGCCAATTTATCGCTTGGCCGATTTCAGTCAAAAACCTTTTTTCCATCAAAAAGCTCGAAGAATAATGCAAAAATGGCGGGCTTCTCTTGAAATCAAATTATATTTCAAAGTACACTTTTTATATACATAATATGGAAGTGATTATTGGCGAATTTATCTCTTAGCCGATTTCAGTGAAAAAGTTTTTTCTCCATCAAAAAGCTCGGAGAATAATGCAAAAATGGCACTTTTCTTTATTAAATGTTTATTGTTATACTTTTTCACATAGCGGGCTTCTCTTCAAATCAAATTATATTTCAAAGCACACTTTTTATATACATAAAATGGAAGTGATTATTGGCCAATTTATCGCTTGGCCGATTTCAGTCAAAAACCTTTTTTTCTATCAAAAAGCTCGAAGAATAATGCAAAAATGGCACTTTTCTTTATTAAATGTTTATTGTTACACTTTTTCACATGGCGGGCTTCTTTTCAAATCAAATTATATTTGAAAGTTGTAAGAAAGATTTCGGCATTAATTCAGAAAAGAGACTGAAACTTCTCAGAGTCTCGCCGAAGCCCGAACTGAACGGCACTAGAGTCACGAGCACGTGCCGGACGAAACCGCCCTCAAGCCAACTCCCAAATAATATTAAACTAGACTAAGTTGAGCAGGCTTGAGTACGATGAGACGATTTTATGAAATATAGGAAAGAATGTTATGAAATATTTGATGAAATATGTAAATGACCCGGAGAGGGATGAGGGTTCTGAGTAGAGAAATTCTACCGCGGGTTATTAAAATAAACATACCTAAAATGTAAGGGATCGGACTCAAGAGAGGTTACCTGGGGAGAACGAAGAAAACGCAGCGACGACGACGTCGAGTCCGGGGTTCCGACATCGCTGGCAGCGAAAATGTCTACACGGCAGACTATAATAATGCAAAAATGGCACTTTTCGTTATTAAATGATTATAACAATAAACTTTTAATAATGAAAAGTGCCATTTTCGCATTTTTTTCGAGTTTTTTGATGGAAACAAACTTTGTTTACCGAAATCTACAAAGAGATAAATTGATCAATAATTACCTCCATTTTATTGATATCAAACGTGTTGTTTCGAATATAATTTGATTTCAAGAGAAGCTCCCTATGTGAGAAAGTATATTAATAAACATTTAAGAAACAGAAGTGCAATTTTTGCAATATTTTGCCAGATTTTTGGCAGAGAAAAAACCTTTTTTGCAGAATCCTACATAATTTGATCTAGAATGAATTGTAAAATTAGGATATTTTTCCCCTATAAATAAATCAAAATACTTTATTCAATTTGGAAATGCAGCAGTATCAGTATATAGTTTTATATTTTATGAAATGTTGAATCATAAGCAGGGATTTCGTTTCAACGAGGTATACGCAGGTATAAATTCCCAAATCTTACCGACATTACAGTTTTCGCAAGGATATACTCAAACTCGGGTTTTTTTATTTGAAATAAAATTTAAAACTGGACTACATAAATATTTAAATACTCAGCATATGTTTATCAATTTTGAAGTAAAGAAAATTTATTTAAACACCTAAGTAGAATTTTCCCTGGTTAATTTTACTTTGATTTCGATAAAAACTTGTCTAAATAAATGAATAATTCGATCTCTTTTAATTGATATCATGTTCATTATGACATCCCGCATGGCGGGCTTCTCCTGTTTTGAGCATGAAAAATTTTCGGAATTAGATAAGGTAAGGTTTTGTTAATAAAAATATTTAAAAAATTTTTCATTTAATTTTTAAGAGAAGCCCACCATAGGCTTAGCCTTACTTTTGACGATGCAAAATTTTTTTTTAAATTTATTCATTATTTGGCGAGTGGTTTCTTCGAAATTATTTGCAGGAAGTTTACCATTTCACCTTAAAGATTATAGAGGTGTGACGCTGATGCCAACACTGTATAAAGTATATGTAACTATTTTGTCGGAGAGACTGAAGAAAGAAGTTGAGGAAAAAAGATAGAGCCACCGAATCAGATAGGGTTTAGAAAAGGAATGGGAGTAATGGACTACATATATGCTCTGAACTATCTAGTAAATAAGATGATTAAAAGGGAAAAAGGGCCAATGATAGCAATTTTCCTGGACTAATGGCAGCGTTTGACTCATGAGACTGAGGCGAAATAGAAAAAGTTATGGTGAAAAAGGGGATAAGAGAGGGATTAATAAAGAGAGTATCGGAAATTTTTAATGAGTGAGGCAAGAATGCCCTCTGAGCCCACTTTTATTTTATATACCAATATGAGACTTGGAAGAAGAAATGGTGAGAAAAGTTTGGGGAGGAGTCAGGATAGGGAAGGAAAAGATGTACACACTGTCATACACAGACGACTTAGTGCTGATGGTTGAGGATGAAGAAGGGGTGGCGGACCTAATTACAGGATTAGAGAAATACTTAGATGGAAAAACGCTGAATTTAAATGTAGAAAAGACAAAGATAATGAGGTTTAGAAAATGAGGGGGGAGACAGAAGGAATGGAGATCATAGAGTTCATATAAGAGAAAGGATTACAAACTCAGTGGAATTTAGGGGTAGAGTAGAGTACGCCAGGATATATGCTAGAGAGATGGAAGACGGGACTGGAGTAAATTATGAAGATGTGGAAAAAAGGACAGGGAAGAACAATTAATAGAAAGGTGGGAGATGATTGAGGGATCAAAATACAATAAATGGTATAAGTTGATAAACAAGGAAGGTTTACCAAAGTATTCAGAAAAGGAACGGGGAGAGAGAAGGTGGACCAGAATAGTAAGATTTAAATTGGGAAACAAGGTAAGAGAGGGGAGGCATTGGAAAAAGGAAGAGAACAGAAATTGTAGAATATGTGGATGAGAGGAGGAAACATAGGAGCACGTACGGGAAGGATGTAGAAGAGGAATGTAAGATAAAGAAAGCTGGTAAGAGAATGTGGTTAAGATTCTAGGGGAGGGTGGATTAGAAGAAGATTGGATGAAGGAGTTGGAGGGTGCTAGGGGAGCGAATGAGAGTGAATGAAAGAATACATGTGAAAAAATGGTAAATTGGAGGACAAAAAAGTGAAAAAATATGGAAGCGAAAGTCGCCTAGATTAGAAGCGTAAAGATTGTAAGTAATGGATATGTAATCGCATAAAGAGACTAAGATGCGTTTGCATTCTCATTCTCTCTCTCTCGGTTGCTCTTGTGCTCTCGCTTTCGATCGCTCGCTCGCTCAATCGTATGCTAAAAAGTCCTAAATTGCGCTACCACAGGAAATAGAGATAAGGAACTAGATGTAAGACTTTATTTACGTATTTGTAAATACTTGTAAATATTAAGGTTGAAATTTTTTTGTTTCTTTAATATGTTCTTAAACATATCAAGGCCATACATTTAAAAGAGAAGTGTAGAAGATTCTAAAGCAAAATGTTTCAATTTGGTAAGATTAATAAATGGAAGCGATTCAAATCGAATTTTAAGCTTAAATTCTGTTAGAAATGTAGATTTTTAAAGATTAAAAAAATTTAGAGGCTTCAAAGGAATTCCGTAAGATTTCAAGGATATAAAAGTATTTTTCTGTAAATTCCTGGGGAAAATTTAGAAGATTATAAGTCAAGTTTTTTACATCTTGAATTAAGAAACATAATTCTTATTAGACTTTTTTGAAATTTTAGGAAATCGTTTGTGGTGTTTTTAAAATTCTTCTTGAATTTTCTTTTAAAGTACATTCTCCAAAATAAAAAATCATTAAAAATTTTCACACAAATATTAGGAAAATAAATTTTTTTTTAATCCTGTCAGGCCTTCTAATCTTCTAACCTTTAACAATTATTTCCATTTTTTCTGATTGTTTTTTAATTCTGCAAAATTAAATAAATCGCTTTCAAAATTCTTCAGATTCTTTAACACTTTTTGAAATCTTTTGTAATGTTTTAAAATGTTTTAAAATAATCTCCTAAAGTGAATTTTTAAAAATAAAAAATTATTTGGATTATTTCTCGGTACCTAAAATATTTTTTTTTCATTTCCATCATATATACTTTAAAAAAGTGTGAAACAAAATTGCACAAAAAGGCCTAATAAGAAAAATGTTCCTTAACTGAAGATGAAGAAAAATTGACTTATCATCTTCCATACTTTTCCCTGGAATTTTAAGAAAAATAGTTTTATCTTCTTTAAATCTTTCGGAATTCCTTTAAAGCTTCTGAAGTTTATTTTTGAAATCTTTAAAAATCTGAATTTCGAACAGAATTCAATTTTAAAATTTGATTGGTATCAAGAAATATCAAATATTTCTTGAATTTAATTGATTTTTTGTTTATTAATCTTACGAAAATAAACCATTTTTCTTTGAAATCTTTTGCACTCTTCTTTTAAGTTTTAGGAAACCCTTTGATATTTTTAAAAACCTTTTTTAAATTTCTCTAAAAGCACATATTTAAGTAAAAAATCATTAAAAATTTTCACACTAATATTAGGAAAATAATTCCTTTTTCCTAATCTTTTCAGTCCTTCTAATCTTCTAGTTCTTAAAAATTACTCTAATTTTTCCTATTTTTTTTACTTCTGCAAAATTAAAACAATTTTCCTTAAAAACTAATCAGATTCTTTGAAAAATTTTGAAATATTTTATAATGTTTTGAAATCTTTTAAAATAGTCTCCTAAAATTAATTTTTCGGCATAAAAAATTATTTTAGTTTTTCCTAGGAACCTACAAGAATTTTTTTATTTTCGTGAAACCTTATAAAATTCGTTAAAAAATCTTTACAAGTTTCGATTATTTTCTAATCCTCTCAACATTTCTGAATATTTTTTAAACTTACTCAAATTTTGAAGTACATTATTGAAACCAAAATATACTTTTAAAATTTTCTTAACAGAATTGCACAAGAAAACCTAATACGAATTATGTTCCTTAATTTAAGATGTAAAAAAATTGACTTATAATCTTCTGAAGTCTTCCCAGGAATTCAGAGAAAAATAGTTGTATCTCGTGGGCGCTACAGGCCTACGCTTACAAGCTTACAAGCCTTCGTTCTACGCAGCATATAGCAAAGCCAACTAACCGACATGCTACGTGTGAATGTGTTTCTCTCGAAAGCAGGAAAACACAATGTATATATATATATATATATATATATATATATATATATATAGTTAGTTTTCGCACCCTATAGTGCCGAATCTTGGTTTCGCACTTCGTCTCAGTGTTTGATTTTACACTGTCAAGTGAAATTTTCAGCTTAGATTAAGAATTTCACATCTCCTCGATGTAATTCGTTAGTATTTTCAACACTTGGAAGTTAAGATTTCCTAAATCTACCAACTTTACACCGCAGTAGTATATTTTACTAGAAAAAATGCTTTTGTGCTCCAAAATATCGAAACCGCATCAACACAACTTCGCTGTTCGGTGTGACGTTGTACGAATTTTTTTTTTATCCTATAAAAAAACATGAAAAAAAAGATGACACACTTATCATTTTTTTTCCTATCATATATTTTTGTCAGAATATTTAGCCGACTTTCAATTCCAGTGCTGAGGGCGCTTTCACACGATTGTAGATAAGCAGACTGAATGCAAAAAGTCCCCAAGAGTAAAGGAGATGGCTGTCTGTTGTGTTCTTTATCTCTTTCACTCTTGTAAATTTTCTGTATGCAATCTGCTTATCTGCAATCGTATGAAAGCGCCCTGGTACGTATCGGCCGAATGAGTATTGATAGTAAAGCATTGATACCACTGCTACTTTAATTTAGGGGGGGGGGGTCTGAAAAAGTCATTTTCTGTCTTTCTTTTACATATGGAGTACCGATTAGGGGCATTACTGCAAAAAGTATCGATGTGTTTTGTACTTGAGACTTAAGAGAGCTGTGTACTAGCGCGGAAACTCTGAGTTGAGTGTTTGAGAAATACAGAAGTATGATAAGCACGCCTCTGAAAGTGGAGTTTTCGACGTCAAAAAAATGTGTCTTAACCAATCACAAAAAGATGGGCATCAGAGAGCTTAAAAAAAAGCTCGTATAAAAGTGTTTATTGTGATAGAAATTTTACGGTCGCATGGGAGGACAAGCTGCCGGTCAAAATCTCGTAATGATATAATGACAATTGTGCAGCCTATTAAATTCGATGAATTAATATTTTACCATATTTTGTCTTTTCTCAACCGACTCCAATCCAGTAACAATAGGAGGATCTTGCTGGCTGTTGCATTATGTGCCGGACCCCCATTGCTAGCGAGCGGACTAATTTGAAGGAGCTGATCTTTAGTTGAAAATCGAAACGTTAAACAAAGTTGACGTCAAAAAGCGACAATATATTTCACATTAGGATGGTATACAAAATAACATTGGACAAGTTTCATTCAATATATTATTTCGTGGGTTTGTCACTATTTGTTGAGGATATGTGAAACGCAAGAAAAGAATAATAAACTAGACGATACATTTAACACAAAATATCTGATTTTATTCACAGCAAAAAAAAGAAATAATGAATACGGATTGAGGCGAGTTAACATTTTAGAATGCGCGTTAATCCCGTTTTATGATTTGTTTCAAACGAGTTTGTACGCTGTTAGGCGAATTTAGAAAGCGCTAATTGAATACGTGTGAATTCATATGAATAAGTGGTCAAGGTCAATCCGACAAAAAAGCATTCGTCGAGACCTAAACCAGCCATATTTCGTATATGAGTCCTCAGTATCCCCACTGAGCTGTGGGACAATTTACTAAGCATTTAAAATAAATTATATATGCCTAGACTTTTACGAATTCAGAGGCATTTACCAACGTTGAAGCTTTTGCGCGCTGTCGCATTGAAGTGAATTCGCTGACTTTAAAATCTTAACCATATTTGTACGTATAGCAGGACTTGCAAGATTAGCGGGGCGTCTTAATGTTTCGAATTTAATTCGTATGTATATTTTCTTTTTTGCTGGGATTCATACCAGATTCGTATCAAATAGCTTCGAACAAGGCACCACGGACGTCTTTCTTCCCGCAATCCTCAAGGCCCCAATAAAAGCTGCTAGCCCGGCTAGCTTGCCAATACACACGGTGGGACAATATTCGGGGGTTGCTCCAACACTTCCCCTCAAACGTGTCTGCGCAGCATCCCACCAACTCGTTCGAACTATGGACCTAAGCCCAACTTCCTCACGTGCTCCAAATGTTTGGTCCATGCCAAGCCCTTCGTTAGCGCATTTGACATTATTTCTCCTGTCGGGATGTAATCTAACTTGAGGCTCGCACCTTTCAGCGCTCCTCTAATGAAGTGGTTCCCAGTTATCGTTCTAAGTCGTTTTAAGTACGCATGATTTTAACCTAATTCCTTCTAGAAATTTTCTAAAATATATGGCCTCTTTTGCTGCTTCCGTTTAAGCCGTATTTTCGGAGTCTGTGCTAGGTAATGCCACAATACACTGCTTCTTTGCTTCCCAGCCGATAGCTGCTCCTCCGAGAATAAATACATATCCAGTGTACAACGTCTGTCACTCATACAGCTGGCCCAATACGCATAAGTGTAGCCTTCCAAGAAAATCTTTGTCTTCTGGAAGGTAATTGCATGATTTGTAGTTTATTTTAAATAACGCAATACCCTCTTAGCTGCTAACCAGTGCTCCTTTTTGTAGCACTTGTTGTGTTGACTTAGCAAGTTGACGGCAAACGTAATGTCAGGACGAGTTCCGACTGCCTGAATAACTTTCCCACTGAAAGTTGTTTTTTGCTTTAAATGCGCTCGACATCCCATGAGTTTAAAGATATGAACCAGGATTTATGGAATGTCTCAGGTCAGAATCCAAAACTTCTGTTTAAACAAAAGTGTTCATATTTTGTATTATCTGCTACTCGTAGAACATCATAAATAATATTTTCTAATTATTTAAACAACAAATCCAAGATATTGCCACACTACGGCGAGTTAAAGACGAAAAATACAAAAAACAATTGTTTTATAAAAAAACTTTTTTTTAGTTTATTTACTAGGGACGGTAAGATAGATGAGGAGTTAGATAGACGCATAAACGAAGGTAAGATGGTTATTGGTAGAGCAGGCCCCCTTATAAGAGGTAAAAATATATCAAATAAGGCTAAAATGGCAAAACATTACTCCATATTTGTACGAACTGTACTATACGGCAGCGAGACATGGACATATCAAGAAAAAGATAAGAGTAAAATTAACGC
>JAAAKG020135223.1:0-13596 GCA_010014905.2 Druon quercuslanigerum
TCAAGTTTTCTTTTTTTTAAATGTCAATTTCCGGCAAATGCACTAACATAGTCCAAAATTGTTTTGAAAATCTAAATCTTGCACAATTTATAATGATTTTTTTTTTAAATATAAATTTATAGTGCAGAACATGAACGTAACCAAAAATTGTTAAAAAGTTATTAACCTTTAAAATCTAATGATTTTCAATAAAAAAACAATTTTCATTGAAAAACGTAAATATAAGCTGAACCTGCTAAAAGATTATAAATCTTGTTTAAACAATAATGATTTTTATTTTGAAATGCCAATTTTATGGTTTAAAACGTTAAGCTAACATAGCCTAAGTTGTGATTCTTATTTAAATTCTAGAGTTTAAGATCAAAAATACGAATTTATTTGTTATTAAACATCTATCTGAATGTAAATTAACAATTTGTAAATTTTCTGGTATTTGACCCTTCGGTTAAATGATTTTTGGATAACTCTCCCATTGCTAAACTGATTTTTCTGTAATTGTTTAAATTTGTTTAAATGGTTTTCGGTCAATTAATTATTCGGCAAATTAGTTTTTCTTAAAATAAATGTCGGTAACCTGATATTCGCTATTTTAATTTTCAATCACTTGAACCATCGGAAAAATGACTAGCTGTCTGTCCTAAGTTAAATTTTTTTTTTTAAATAATGGACAGAAAAATTATCATAAAAAATTTATTAAAAATTAAATGATTGAGATAGCATTCTTTTTAGTAAATATCACGTCTTATGACGTCATTTGCAACACCTTCAAGTGTCGCAGTAATTAACTTCTTTCCAGTTAATTAATTAACACTTAAGACTGGCTGCAGTTGCGAATACTGGAAATCGTGCGGATCTCTTGCACTTTTACTTCTGCCATTAAATGTCGTTTTTATCTTTCACTTTTCACAGCGATTGAGAAATATATTCAAATCTAAGATAATATAATTAGAGAGCTTAGGCCATAATGCAAATTAATTTAATGGGCTTTCTTGGCAGTTAAAAGCTCGAAAAAAATTTAAAAATAATATGAAATAATTATAAATTTTACTCACGTGAATCGACCAATAAGAATCTTTTTGCGAAAAACTCACCTGTAACAGAAGAAAAAGGATATTTATTATAGTTTTTCAGATAAAAGTTGTTTAAGTTTAAACTTTTAACCGTTTGAATTTGACATTTTATAATTTAAATACTTCAAGTATTAAAATTCAAAAATGTTTAAAGTTGCAAAATTTTATGCATTTTTTAATGGTTCCTTATTAGGTTATAAATGATCTGCATTTTAGATAGTTTAATTTAAACACCAAAATTTTAATTGTTAAAGTATAGACATGGAAATTCTTAATTTTTAATTTAGATACTACCTCTAAAGAAAGTTCAATTGATTAAATAAAAATTTTCAGATTATCATATTTATTGGAAAATTTGCTGCTTAACAAAATGTTAATAATATCAAATTTAAACAATTTTATAGGATTTCAGCTTAAAAATGTATACAATCTTCGTTTAAATGGTTCAGTGGTAAATTTTTTTCATTTTCGAAAGGCCTGATGTTGAAAAGAATCTCTTCGGATTTTTCCAAGAGGTTCAACATGAAATTTTTTAAAGTAAAAAGCTGTGATCACTTCCCTATATTTTAAAATTTGTGCATTGATTAACATGAATTGTTTAAATAGTAGAAAAGTCAAATTCAGCTAAAAACTGTTTAATTTATAACTCATAAACGATAAATTTAGAAAAAAATTAAATAGTTAAATTTGCACATAAAAAATTTATTTTAGATAAAAAAACAAGGAATTTTAAAGAAGAAAGTAAATTTTTCAACAAAAGAGATAGACGTTAAAAATAAATTTTTAAGAAAGTAACTCAAAATCTCTACCATATAATTTTAATGTTCAACCAAAGAAAAAAGACAAATTTTGAACAAAAAAAAGTTCAATTTCCAGCAAGAAAATATGAATTTTCAATTAAAATGATGAATCTTAAACCAAAAAATAGTTAATTTTTTAAAAAGTATTTTGAATTTGAAAGAAAAAAAATTTTTATTTTAAATAAAAAACAGTATAAATCAATGAAAAAAAAACAGAATTTTCAAGAAAAGAGTTTAACCCTCAAACAAAATAGAATAAATTATATCCAAATAGTTGAATTTTCAACCAAGAAGTTTATTTTTATATCAAAAAAGACTAGAAAAGATAAATCTTAAAATAGAAATAATATTTTTTAAACCAAATTGAAGTAGTTAAATTTGTAGTTGAAAAAATTATTTCTCAACTAGAAAAAGAATTTTTAACAAATTAGTTGAATTTCTCACTAAAAAGATGAATTTTCTTCCAAAAATTACAAGTTTCGACCCGAAAATATCAATTTTTAATTAAAGTGATGGATCTACAACAATGAAAATTAAATTATCAAAAAGTATTTCAAATTTAACCAATTAGTTGATTTCTCGATCAAAAATATTAATTTTTAACAAAAAAGTTCATTTTTAAACAAATAGTTTATTTTCCTCCCAAATTGTTAAATTTTTAAGCAAAAAATACGAATTTTCTACAAAGAAGTTTTATTTTCAACCCCAAAATATAAATTTTTAATTAAAATGATGAATCTTCCACCAAAAAATAATTAATTTTTTTAAAAAGTATTTCAAATTTAAACTGAAACAAATTTTGATTTTAAATAAAAAAAAGTATATTTCAATGAAAAAAAATAGAATTTTCAAGAAAATAGTTTAACCCTTATACAAAACAGAATAACTTTTATCCAAGCAGTTGAATTTTCAATCAAGAAATTTACTTGTATGTAAAAAAATTTTTTTTAACAAAATACATGAATTTTCAACTAGATATGTTGAATTTTGAACTAGAAAAGATAAATCTTAAAACAGAAATTTCAGTTTTCAAATCAAATTGAAGTAGTTAAATTTTTAGTTAAAAAAAATTAATTCTCGACCAGAAAAAGAATTTTCAACGAATTAGTTGTATTTGTCACTAAAAACATAAATTTTCTTCAAAAAAATTCAAGTGTCCACCCGAAAATATCAATTTCCAATTAAAGCGATGAATATTTACAACGAAGAAAATTGCATTATCAAAAAGTATTTTAAATTTAAACAAAGTAGTTGATGTCTCAATCAAAAATATGAATTTTTAACAAAAAAGTTCATTTTTAACCAAATAGTTTATTTTCATATCAAATTGTTGAATTTTTAATTCAAAAAGACGAATTTTCGACAAAGAAGTTATATTTTCTATCCGGAATTTATTATTTAAAATTATTATTTGTTATTTTATTATTTCTAAAGTATTTTTAATTTAAATTAAGTAGTAGATTTTACAATAAAAAGATGAATTTTAAACGCAACATGTATCAGATGATATTTCAATTAAATTAAAAAAAAATTAAACCAAAATGAATGGATTTTTATCCAAACAGTAGAATTTTTAACCAAGAAATTTATTTTTATAAAAAAGACGAATTTTTAACAAAATACATGAATTTTCAACTAAATATGTTGAATTTTGAATTAGAAAAGATAAATCTTAAAATGGAAATATCAGTTTTTAAATAAAATTAAAGTAGTTAAATTTTTAGTTAAAAAAATTAATTCTTAGCCAGAAAAAGAATTTTGAACAAATTAGTTAAATTTGTCACTAAAAAGATAAATTTTCTTTAAAAAAATTCAAGTTTCGACCCGAAAATATCAATTTTTAATTAATGTGATGAATCTAAAACAAAAAAAAATAAATTATCAAAAACTATTCTAAATTTGAATCAAGTAGTTGATTTTTCAATCAAAAATATGAATTTTGAACAAAAAGTTCATTTTTAACCAAATAATTTATTTTCCTCCCAAATCGTTAAATTTTGAAGCCAAACAGACGAATTTTCTACAAAGTTCTATTTTCTACCCGAAAATATAAATTTTTAACTAAAATGATAAGTCTTTAACCAAAACATAATTTATTATTTTCAAAGTATTTTTAATTTAAATTAAGTAGTTAATTTTATTAATCAAAAAAGATGAATTCTTAACATTAAATTAAATTCTTATTAAATTCTTGACATTTTTACTTTTTTAAATAAAATACAGGAATTTTTAGCCGAATTTTTGAATTAATAATAAGAAAATATCAATTTCTAAATGAAAATATAAATCTTCAACCTGAAATGGAATATTTACTTTTCAGATAAAAAAATTAATTCGCATTGAAAAAAAGAATTTTTAACAAACTAGTTAAATTTGCCACGAAAAAGATGAATTTTCTTCCAAAAATTTCAAGTTTCGACCCGAAAATATCAGTTTTTAATTAAAGTGATTGATCTACAGCGAAAAACATTAAATTATCAAAATGTATTGCAAATTTAAACCAAGTAGTTGATTTCTCAATCCAAAATATGAATTTTTAATCAAAAAGTCAATTTTTAACCAAATAGTTTATTTTCCTTCCAAATTGTTAAATTTTTTAGCCAAAAAGACGAATTTTCTACAAAAAAGTTATATTTTCAACCCAAAAATATAAATTTTAAATTAAAATGATAAGTTTTGAACCAATAAATAATTTGTTATTTTTAAAGCATTTTTAATTTAAACTAAGTAGTTAATTTTTCATCCAAAATATGAATTCTTAACATTAAATTAAATAAGCATTAAATTCTGAAGATGTATTAGATGATATTTCAATTAAATTTTTAAAAAATTAAACCAAAATGAATGGATTTTTATGTAAGCAGATTAATTTTTTGATAAAATACATGAATTTTGAACCAAATTTTTGAATTATTATTAATTAGAAAATATCAATTTTCAAATCAAAATATTAATCTTCAACCTAAAATGGAATATTTCAAAAGAAAATAAATAATATTATAAGCACTTTTCAATTAATTATATAGCCAATGGAAAATGAGGAAAATATGAGAAAGAGTGGAAACTATGAAAATATTAGTTTATAAAATATAAATATTAATATTAGTTTTTAAAATATTAATTTTTGTAAATTGCGGCTACCTTTCCTGATACACTCGTATCAGTCACACGGCACGTCTCTCACTCAGTGGCAATGGCCTGGTGGTAGCGTGTCTGCTTGCAACTCCGCTACAGTGGGTGTCGAATCTATTGGCTAGAATTTTTTTTTACTTTTCTCAACTACAAACAGCAGCATTTTAGTCGCTTTTATGATTCCGTAGCTTTAAAAAGACCCACGTGTTATCAAGAGCATCTGCGGAAGGAATTAACAAAAATTATGGATAGAAAAAATAATAAAAATTTATTAATAATTAACTTAAATAAATAATAGTAATAATTGGGAGTTCAGCATTATGTAAAAATAATGTATAGCCAAAAAGATGCGAACCGCACAGCAGCGGAGTGGCATGCAGCAACACTACCACCAGGCTCGCACCGATGGGTGGAGATCTACTGCGTGACTGATACTAGTGAATCACGGAAGGTAGCCGTAATTTTCAAACTTAATTTTTTCGAAACTCACCTCCACTTACAAAAAATCCGTGACACGTGTCGAATAAAATTCGATAATCTTTCGAAATATGCTCACACGATTTCGATTTGAATTTCGATACTCAGACCATCCCCTTGCAGATCTTATTTTTCCATGTAGAAGATAAATGATGTGGGCCAGAGAACTGAATAAATCCTTTATAAAAGACATTGTATGAAACACTATACTCAGTACAATTTCGCATGTGGAATCGCACAGGTGGCTTTCCAAACTACGGGAGAGGAAGTATGGTGGACACACGATTATCTTGATGCATCTTCGAACTCGGCGACACCTTAGGTATACATACGACGTGTCGTACAATCTCTATGTCGTACCATCTCTGTGTCGGGCAATCTCTGTGTGCCATCAAGACGGGCCAGCTTAAACTAGGCTCCTCGTAGCCCGGTGTTCGGTGTCTCAAGCACAGTGCCTCCTTCTCGCTCCGGAGTGACATCACCGGCCACCTATGCCCACCTCCGGCAACCCGAACACGTACTTTCGGCCAAAAAGAGAATTCAAACAAAAATATTGTCCGTCTGATCTTGAACTTATAAATCAACTACGCGAAACAACCGGATCGTCCATTGTTATTCGCCGCGCATGGTCTCCAGGTTTAGCTCTTGCTTCGGCCAAACTGGGGACACGCAAAAGAACCGGATGTCGTGCCCGGCTGGGCGCATGTATTTAATATGTGCATTTTTCTATTAGAGGAAATCCCAATTAAATCTAGAGGACATTTTAATTTTAATAATAGAGTTGGTAAAAATTACAATTTCAACAGTCCCTGAGTTTTGTTGACTAATTTTTTATTTTCAAAACCAATCTTACACCTAGGTCAGGGCTCACTAGAAGTCAGTCGTTGAATGCCAAACAGGGCCCATTAAATTTTCGTCGAACTTGTCCTTTGACACTTGTCCCTAATCCTTCAAGGTAAATTAAAGTTTAAAATGAAAAATTTTATTTATTGTGAATTCAAGTCGAAAAAAATCAAACCCTTCCGCAACGACCGTAACCCTTTTCATAATTCCTGGAAACCGAAGAAAAAAATGGAAGAAAATTTTATGGCAGTCAAACACTTGTCATGGCAGTCAACACCTGCTGAAAGTGGTGAGCCCTGTCCTAGAGACTGAGTCCAACAGGCCTCAATAAATTTTCGTCGGACTTGTCCTTTGAATAGTCTCTAATCTTTCGCGGTAAACTAAAGTTTTGAATAAAAATATATAATGCATTGTAAATTCAAGTAGAAAAAAACTAGACCCTTCGGTGAGAACATTGAGCCATAACGAGCCGAAACGTAAGGACCGTAACTCTTTCCAGGATTCCTGGAAACCGAAGAAAAAAATGACAAAAAAACTTTTTGGAAGTCAAACACTTGTTACACACCTGTTGAAAGTGGTGAGCATTGTTCTAAGATCTAAGGCCTAGGTCGGGGCTCACCACTTTCAGCAGGTGGTGAATGCTGCGATAAGTGTTTGACTGCCAGAAAGTTTTTCTATCATATTTCTAGTTTCCAGGAATTCTGGGAAGGGTTACGATCATTACGGCTCATCGTTTAAACCGAAGGATCTGAAGTTTTTGTCACAGGCAATAATTAAGTTTCGTAGAACTTTCTTAGAACAAAAAAAATGACAAAAAATTTTTATGGCAGTCAGGCACTTTTCGTGGCAGTTACCATGGAATCTGCTGAAATTGGTGAGCCCTGTCCTAGAAGATCAAATAACGTTAATGCATAAAAAAGTTTTTTTGTGAATTTATCTTGAACACTTTTCGCAACCAAAGTCAGACTTCATAGCCAAAATCACTCTTAAACCAGGGGAAATATAATACAATATAATAAATTATTTTAAATAAAATTAATGCCTATGCATTATATTATATTCATTACGAAACTTTTAAGATTTCAAGTTAAAATATATTACATTTTTAACGAAATATGCACACTTCCAACAATAAAAGTTTAATTTTCAATGAAATATTTGAGTTTTTTAGCTGAAAAGGCAAGTATTTTAGAACACAGTTGACTTTTAAACCAGAAAAGATAAATTTTCGACAAAAAGGTTATTTTTACAGCCAAGAACGATAATTTTTTAAACAAATAGTTGAATTTTGAACAACAAAAAATAATATTTTTAGATCGAAAATTTGTATTTGCAATAAAATAGTTGATATTTTAAGAAAAACAGGTGAATTTTCAACCAAATTGTTTAATTTACAACAGAATAATTTAATTGCAAAAAATGAATAGTATAATTAAACTTTCTGTTAAAAAATTAATTTAAAAAAAAACGAAAATGTTTTGAACCAAAGAGATGAGTATTCAAATGAAATTATGAATATGAAATAATACAAAAATTAATTTTTAACAGAAAAGATCATTTTTCAAACAAATAGTTTAATTTTCAATAAAAAGATAAATTCTAAACAAAAAATGTAATTGTAAATATTTCAACCAAAAAACAATAATTTTCAACCAAGAAATTTAATTTTTGATAAAAAAATATGAAATTTTTAGGAAAGAAAATGAATTTTCAATCCAAAAGGAAGAATTTTGAACAAACGAGAAAAATGTTTAAGCACGAAAGATAAATTTTTCAAACAAATAGTTGAATTATTATTAGCAAAAAATATTAATTTGAAGCGAAACATTTGCATTTACAACCAATTAGTTGAACTTTTGAGTAAATGAAAAAAATTTCAACAAAATGATGAAATTTCTTCAAAAAATTTAAATTTTAAACTTAAAAAGATGAATTTTTAATCAAATCGTCGAAATGTCAAACGAAAAAGTTTAAAATTCAACAAAAAACAGTTGAATTTTTAACTAAACTTAAACTTCATGTCAAAATACGATTTTTTTATAAGAAAATTGAATTTTCAACCAATAACTTTTATACAATAAAAAATTTTTACCTCAAAAGAATGAATTTTTAACAAAACAGCTGAATTTTTAACTAAAAAGTTTAACCTTCATGTCAAAATACGAATTTTTTATAATAAAAATTGAATTTTCAACCAAGAACTTTTCTACCAAAAAAAATATATATTTTTACTTCAAAAGAATGAATTTTTAACAAAACAGTTGAAAAACATGACTTTTTAACAAAATAGTTAAATATTCAACAAAAAATTAATTTTTTTAATAAATTGAATTCATTTTTACCAATTACTTTAATTTTAAAAAAAAATTACTTTCCAACCAAAAATGGATTAGTTAAAATTGCAGTTACAAAATTAATTTTTGACAACTAAAAAAAGCTTTCAGGAGAACAGATTTATTTTTAACTAAAATTATGAATTTAGAGGAATTCAAGGAATTTTTTTAACAATTTCTATTATTCGAAATAATTTCAAAGCACTTGGAAACATTTTAGGGCATTTGAAAAAAAAGGAAGGGATTTTGAATAAATTCCTATAATTTGCAGGTAGTTAAAATTTTTTAAGATTTTAGTGTATTTTTATAACAACCAATAAATTTTCAAGTTTTTTAAATAAATTTCAAAATATTCCAAAATGTTTTAAGGGGTTTCGAAACATTTTCAGATTATTTAAAATATTTTACGATATTTTTCAAGATTCCAAAACATTTTAAAGCGGTTTCGAATTTTCAAGGAATTTCCAAGGATTTAAATTATTTTGAAGAATTTAAAGAATTTTTGGTTGGGTTCTTAATAATTTCTTAGACTTTTGAAAAATCTGGAACTATTTTTCAGGATCTTCACGGTATTTCAATAAACTTTTCCAGATTTTAGGAAAATATATTTGAAAAATTTAAATGATTTTTAATTATTTAGCGAATTTTAAACGAATTCAAGAATTTTTAAATGAATTTTAAACATTTATAAGGATTTTAAAGAGTTCAAAATATTTCCAGATATTTTCAAAAATTCACGAGAATTTTCAATAGATTTCTATAATTTGAAGGGATTTTAGAGTATTTCAGGGTATTTTAAAAAATCCGTGGAATTTTCAATAGTTTGAAAAAACCCCAAGGGATTTTAAAATATTATTAAAGATTTGAAATGTCTCAAGGTATTTTAAAAGATTTTAAGGAATTCTTAAAAGTTTTACAAATTTTAAAGAATTTTAAAGGAGCTAAAGAATTTTTAAATGGATTTAATCAATAATATTAATTTGTTAAAATACAGGATACAGAGTATAAAATTAAAAAAAAATGGTTTAATAATATCACTTCTTCGATTTTTTACTAGAAATTGAAATTATAATTATGATATATTTTTTTAATCTCTTGCCTGATTTTTTATCAATCAGGATAATTTAATTGAGATTATAATCTATAACGAAATAATAAGAAGATTTCCAAAAACCAAAAAATTTGTTTGTGCAGAGAAATTCTCAAATTTGAAAAAACGTTTTATTCTTCATTCCGAATTTTGAAAAGGCATTAGATTTGCGCAAGAATTTCAAATCAGAATGTTTTCATCTCGGTTTTAAGTCAAAACCGTCGAAAAAAAGAATGTAAATTTCTAGAACCCATAAATCTTTCATCACCTAAACTCAATATACAACCACTTCCAAAAAATCCCAAAAATAACATTATCTGAAAGAAGTTCGCAAACTTTGTATCTTGAGAACCATCACTAATTTAGGACCAAAGCCGAGTTTGCGGAAGAATTCCGAAATAATGAAAAGTCGAGCAAATTCTTCAATTTAGGGACAAGCTCAGGGACTTAGAATGTCCTTTGGGCGAAGGACACGCGACTCGTACCGTTACGTTTTAAACCACTTTTGTCCTGCAGTTTTTGTGATTTTTTTATTACTCTTAAAATTTACGACGGTCCCTCTGGTCAGGGCCGTTTCCAAATGCAAACGAAAACTTCGTCAGGTAGACGGCAAGAGGAACAGGTGATGCAATTAAACTTGACCTTGCTCTGGAAATGTTTTCGCACCCTCCTACGACCCCCGAGTGTGCTCTATATTTTCCTTCTTCTTTGTCAGAAAAAATTTACTGTGACCTCAAGTAGACCGATTTTGTAAAATACGCTGTCACGCATTTTGCATGTATTACTGCCGTATTTGAAACAGGTTCCACACGATGCTAATTCCAATTCGATCTGCTGAATTTGGAAACATTCCTGCACCCAGAAAACGACTTGGCTGAATTAACACAATTTTTTTGGTTTAAAAATAGGAAAACAAAATATTTGGTTGACCCAACTATATTTCATTATTGTTTTAATCAAATATTTTGGTAGATGGAGTTTTTGGTTGATGCGACCAAAAAATGTTACTAGGCCAATCAAATATTTTTTTGAATCAAAACCAAAATTTGTTTGGTTCAACCAAATTTTTATGTATATCCAAGAAAATAGTTCTTCTGGTTTAAGATCATTTTTTTCTAAGAATGAAAATGCTAAAAATTACATTTCTATGCGGGTGTTATCAATTGGGTGTGATAAAAAATTGGAAAATGATTCCCATTTTTTTTTTAATATGGAGAAATATTTATGAGGGTATATAATAAAAAAAGTAAATATATGTGTATAATTATGTTTTAATTCATTTACTTAAATGAATTAAAATTCTGTAGTTTTAATTAGAATATAAAATTTTCAGAATGCAATTTTTGTATGAGGTAACTTAATATTTTATACGTAAAATATTTTAATTATTTAAATCAACTCTGTCGTTTTTACTGTTCACAAATTATGAGTTTGCAGTTGAAAATCTACATAATTAAATAAATTAAAATTTTATATCTTCAGAATTTAACTATTCCTAAAAACTAATCATTAAAATTATAACATTATCAACTTGAAATCTTCCAAATTTAACTATTTGAAAAAAGAAGTTCAGCGTTACAAAAGCCGTTTAAATATAAACTTTTAATATTGATTTATTTACAATTCCGTGATTTCAAAATTCGAGCATTACTAAATGTAACTTATTAAGATAGTATAACTTTCAATTTTAAAACTTCAAAATTTAATAGTTTTTAATTTTTTAATTTTAAAATTTAAAATAATGTAATTTTTAAGCTTCACCATTTAAAATTTGTAATTTTTATGATTTATATTTGAAATTTCATCAATTCGGAACATTTATTATTTAAAAAATTTGATTTTTATCTCAATGTCATAACATTTTTATAAATTTTATTTTGCATGTCTTTAAAATTGACGAATTTTAAATTAAAAATAGTTCAACTTGAAGAATTTTTAATTGCGAATCTCTAAAATTGCAGAACTTTAAGTTTTAAATAATTAAAAACTAAAGATTAGAAGCTTTAGATTTAAAAACTCTTCAATTATGCAGATTTAAAATTCAAAATTGCTCTGTATTTGCTGTAAAAATATATTTTAAATTAAAGACTTAAAATTGTAAATCTTCAAATTTCAGTTAAAATTATAAAATTATTAACTTTAAATCTTCAAAATTAAACTATTTTAAAAAAGAAGTTCAGTGTTACAGAAGCCGTTAAAATATAAATTTTGAATATTGATTTATTTACAATTCCTTAATTTTAAAATTCAAGAATTACCAACTGTAACTCATAAATAGTAGAATTTTGAATTTTTAAACTTTAAAATTTAAGAGTTTTCAATTTTAAAATTCAAGAATCACCAACCGTAACTCATAAATAGTAGAATTTTGAATTTTAAATCTTCAAAATTTAAGAGTTTTTAATTTTTAAATTGTACCATTTAAAATCTTGAAATTTTTAGGCTTTACAATTGAAAATTTGTAATTTTTATGATTTACATTTGAAATTTTATCTATTTGGAACATTTTTTATTTAAACAATTTGATTTTTGATCTTAAAGTCATAAAAATTTAAAAAGTTTTATTTGCATATCTTTGAAATTGACGAATTTTAAATTAAAAATAGTTCAACTTAAAGAATTTTCAATTGCGAATCTTAAAAATTGTAGAGCTTTAAATTATTTTATTATTTTAACAGTTTATAATCAAAAATTGTGTAATTTTTATGCTTGAAAATTACAAATTCTGTAATTTTGATTAGTCAAATTTGAAATTTCATTAATTTGGAAGCTTCAGGATTAAAAACTCTTCAATTATCAAGATTTATAATTAAAAAGTTCCTGTGTATTTTCTGTATAAATATCTTTTAAATTAAAGAGTTTGAAATTTTAAATCTCCAAATTTCAGTTAAAATTATAAAATTATTAACTTTGATTCTTCTAAATTAATCTATTTTAAAAAAGAAGTTTAGAGTTACAGAAACCGTTAAAATATTAATTTTTAATATTGATTTATTTATAATTCCATAATTTCAAAATTCGAGAATTACCAACTGCAACTCATTAAAATAGTACAACTTCGAATTTTAAATCCTTAAAATTAAAGATTTTTTAATTTTTCAAAATTACAATTCAAAATTATGCAATTTTTAAGATTTACAATTAAAATTTCTAATTTTTATGATTAACATTCAAAATTTCATCAAATAAGAACATTAATTATTAAAAAATGATGGCTTTTGATCTGAAAGTCATAAAAATTTAAACAATTTTATTTACACATCTTTAAAATTGATGAATTTTAAATTAAAAACAATTCAACTTGAAGAATTTTCAATTGCAAATGTTTTAATTGTAGAACTTTAAATTTAAAATCATTAAAACTAAAGATTTAATAATTTTAACGGTTTATAATTAAAAATTATGTAAGTTTCATGTTTAACTTCAGAATTAAACTATTTTAAAAAAGAAGTTCAGAGTTACGAAAGCCGTTAAAGTATACATTTTTAATATTGATTTATTTACAATTCCATTCTTTTAAAATTCGAGAATTAACAACTATCGCTCATCAAAATAGTACAACTTGGAATGATAAAAACTTTAAAATTAAAGAGTTTTTATTGTTTAAAATGTACAATTTAAAATAATGCAATTTTTAAGTTTTACAATTAAAAATTTGCAAATTTTATGATTTACATTTGAAATTTCATCTATTTAGATTATTTTTTATTTAAACAATTTGATTTTTGATCTCAAAGTCAGAAAAATTTAAAAAGTTTTATTTGCATATCTTTGAAATTGACGAATTTTAAATTAAAAACAGTTCAACTTGAAGAATTTTCAATTACGAATCTTAAAAATTGTAGAACTTT
>JAAAKG020135224.1:0-13595 GCA_010014905.2 Druon quercuslanigerum
TCCTCACTTGCTCTAGAAATTGTTAATCTTCAGCAATGAGAGAACCAACTACTTAATTATAAAGAAACACTTTTTACAAAGAAAAAAAGAATTTCTAGTCATTGTAATTTATAGGTCAATATCAGAATGTTATTGTTAAACTCTGCTTATACCTTTATAATTCACCATAATTTAAAAAAGGCAATAAATACCAAGGAAAATTTAATTCAACCTAAAATGGTGCCGAAAAAAAGTTTTTATCCGCATAAAGATAAGATAAAGTTGAACTTGTTTAACCTTATTTCATTTGAAATGCAGCTCAAAGTCTGATTATTAATCAGAGTTGGAACTCTTTCCTACTTCTGAACTGCATTTTGAATTTATAATCTCGCTTAATTAATTAAATCCGAAAGATAGACAAAAATAGTACAATATAAATGGTCATTGTTGAATAGCATAATATCATACTGCCGTTATCTTGGGAATGATCTAGAAGTTCTTGTGCATGTTTGCATGTTAATGAATGCTTAGTGTTCGTCCATAGGAAAGTTACGTGGATCTATCCTGAGCTGAGGTATTATGCTTATATTTTACAAAGTAAAACAACAATACGCCAGAAATAAATTGAAACGTGATTCCTGTGTGATTTGAATTCTTGTGTCTTTTGTAATTATCAAAAGCTTAAAAGAAAAGAGAAAAAAATCAAATAGAAATGTCATAATCAACTCAAGTACAACATTATTGCAGCTTAAATATTTACATTTATAAAAACATTTCGAAATGCCGAGAAAGAATTTCTCAACTTCTTTTTTATAATTTAAAAAAGTAAATGGGATGCAAACGTGAGGTAAAGGGAGAACGAAGGAACCAAACAATGAAAAGGGGGAATCGGCTAGTTATGAAATCTTTTTGCAAGCGCAGCACAGCAAATCCGACGACACGTAGAGGGTTGCGACGTTCAGCAGTATTACAACATGCAGGGGTGCTTTCACAGTCGGTTCAAGTTTCATCGGAGTCCCAACCCTTCACACATTTTAAATAAAACCCTCAAACGGGAGCCAAAAAAAAGGTTTTTTAAAGAAACTTAGTAGCAGAAGAATAATTCAGATACTGTAAAGTGATACTGAGACACACAATTTACAAATACTAGCTTCCAGTTGCATGCACAAATGCGTTCATATAGAAATATAATGTACACTTTATAATGGTCAAGATATTCAAAATCTTTAGTTTAAAAAAGGTTAGAGGGGAAAATGGAGTACAAAAACAAGAAAATGGATTCCTGACAGCGATTTCAGAATAATCCTTACCTGTAACAAAAATTACGTTAGCATGTTCAGTTTTACCCACTACATGTGGAATAGTTACCATGTCAACTCTATTGAATCTTGTTTTCTTTCGATGCAAAAAATTTCAAGTTTATCTACTTGAAAATTATCCGAAACAAAAATTCCCTTCTATTTTTTTGTTTTAAAAGCCGCAATCTTTTGAACGTCATAATTGTAAGACTAAACCAACATTATTAGAGAGAAAGAGTATATTTATAAGAGATATTATTATGTACACGAGGACAGGAAGAACCTCCAGAAAAAAACCTAAATGAAAAGCTTCGTGCATGCTAGTCTAAAAAAAACTAAATTTCCTTATTTTTAATACCTGTTAACAAAGGCAACACATCAACACAGAAAAGTTTTGTTTTTACTGTACACCTGCATTACATTAATAACGTTCAATTAGGGATTATTTAACCTTTAATCATTTTAAAATCTTAAATTTTATTATTTGACCTTCAATAAGATCAAAGTGAACTTTTCAGTTTTAATATGGCATTCACACAAAAGATGTTATTATTTTAAGTTTATAATATTTAAAATATGCATTAAACGTTACACACAATATTTCTGTGCTTATTAATTAACTGTAACTAAAATATTTTACTTGAAAGGGAGACGCTTGGTAAGAACAATTAAAATAACAAAAATCGAGAGAAAAACTATTGAAATTATTGAATTAATATTTGAAGAATGATTGTTCAATATAGTCTGCTTACAGATCGCAATAATTTTTTACAATGCAGGTCAAATTCTTGAATAATAATTTTCTGCACATTTTCCAATATCATGTTTCGCAAATCTCAACTCGTTCGCCTTGAATTGAAAAAAGATGTTTGAGGGTCACTGAAGTCGCGAGTCTTGACTGGTGAATCGTCGCGTCTCGAAGATGGAGAACGCATCACTATGACGTGTCGAGCATTCGTAATGAGGCGAGCGGTTTTCCACGAGGTAAGTAAGCGGAAAACCATGGTGATCACGTGGAGGTTGTGGCACGTGACACGCTCAGCCTGTGCGGACCATTTACGCGACACTTCTCATCTCCTCGTTCAGAATGTGGAGAACACATAGTACCAGTCAGTCCAAGAATACCTGTGATGACAGCCTTTCATTCAAACTTACTGTCTTTATGTTTCCGGTCCAGTTTGTGACACAGTAGGTAATTTTCTACCAAACTCATCACGCGTTTTCGAATGAACCAATCAGCGACAGATGTTTCATTTTTTTTCGAGAAAATTTGATACGAAGGAACTTCATGACAGCCTTAAAAAAACATCTAAGCAGGATGTCGATTATGTATGTTTACATTTCACTTTTCATATTTCACATGTAATTTTTTCTGCCAAATTCACTTCATATATTGAAACTGACTTTTAAGAAGAACGAAATGTAAAAAATATGAGGTGAAATCTGAAACTTTCATAATCAATCCCCAGTACGTTATTAATTTATTTAAGTTCCAAATTAAACAATTAAAAATGTAGAGTTGAAAATTTTAAGGGGTATTATAGTTTAAACAGGCTTTTTATGAACGTTTTTCGAAATTAAATAAAAAAAGGTAATATAATTTTTTGATTGCAAGTTTTTCTATATATTTTTACACGCCTAAAGCTAAAAAAACATGGATATAAAATTAAATCGGCAAAATAGGGGACGAAATTTCCGTTCATTTTACAGTTATCCCAATATCCCAATATTAATTGGCTTTACAAAATCTGCAGTCAGAACGTAAATTCAGTCAGTTTTCCGATTCAGTGGCGACCCTCTTCTCTTCTTCATAAAGTTATGTCAAAAAAAAGTTACTTCTATAACATGGTTTCACACCCTTAGCCTCACAATTTTTTAGAAGCCGATCGTGGTCTGCCGATGGTTGGGAGATAGCAAACAGATTTAGAAAATGTTTTAAATAAAATATTCAATGAAATTAAAATTGTAAACGGTTTGCAGGCAGGAGCTTCCCTTCAACTCTCCCATGGTTCTCTTCCTCGCCAGAAGACGTGATTGCAAGCTGCATATTTCACGAGAAGAGCCCTTTCCATGAGGAGAGATTGGTAGCATCTATGTGGCCATACACGTAATAGAGGTATTGTCCATGGTAGCTCATCACGTAACATACAACCATGCATCGAAACGTCACTATGCAGTCACCCTGCACTAAAAACTTACCCTTTCTCCAACCTTCGTCAAACTAGTCTAACCTCATTCGGCGAGACTCAAGGTTTACCCGCTGGCACCCGGTTTCATCCCTTGCACAAGGCACTCTTTAATATCGTTTGCTATCAACCAAAGCCCGGATTGGCCGAGTTCCTACCACTCTTCGTTTCGCGAGGAAAGCGCCAATATCCGAGAAGGTATAACTTTTAATAAAGTTCATACTTTCCAGCATGTCCTGATTCTTTTTTTTGGCCCACGGTTCACCACCTGTCGTCCTCTCTAAATCATGTTTTGGGTTTAATCAAGGACGTGGGCGAAATCTTAATCATAATCCAGTGAGGATACACCTTCTTAAATCAGGTGGTATTTATTTTTGAATTGAAGTGTCGCTTGTAAAAGTTGGTTTTTTTTTTTTGATTTTTTCGGGCACAATTAAATATCATTCGATAGAGAAAAAAAATCGATATATGTAATGGCAAACATGTAACACTTATATCAGTATCTTAGCTTTTCTTTATTCATACGAAAAATTTAATCTATAGCAATGAATGTAGCGCTTAATGCAGCGCGTAATGCAGCGCGTACTAATAATTTCATCTGGTTGCAAATTAAAAATAATTTTCCAACAATCGAAGGCACAATTGCAGTAAAATCAGATATCAATAATCATTTACAATTAAAAATATGAAGGTTTTATTTTAGGAATTATTATAATTCAAACGTATGAACGCACAATATTCAACATTACGATATTTTGACATTAAAACAGCCGTCCGCGCCGCATTACACGCTAGTAAATATAGTATTGAAATAAGACTTTTATTTTTTGATGTTAACTTACTTGAACTATTTGTTACACATGAAATCCTTCGGGAAAATCAGAAGATAAATATCAACAAAATTTAAATTCATAAATGCATTTACTGAACCTAACCTCATTCGTTCATAATACGCAGGTTTATTTAAAAGCGACCGCGCCGTATCACCCGCTTCTCTCCTGAGGCCAAATTTATACCACTGATATCCACGACTGCGAAAGAGATGATTTTATGTGCCATCTGTTAATGTCACACTCACATTTACGCTTCGCTCTAACTGGCATAAATTTTATTGAATTAATAGAACGTAAATTAAAACGTTACTTAAATTCTAGATGCTAAAAATTAATAATTTCAGTTTTGATACGTTGGGGCAGTGTAAACCTAAAAGCATGGGAAATTTTATCAGTTCTAACTGCATATTTCAAAAGTGTTAAATATTATTTTAAATTAGGAGAAATACTTTTTATATGAAAGTGCTGAATTTAGAAAAAATTTTATTCGAATTCAATTTGTTGAAAATTGAGAAATTTAGGAATTAAAGCCGTTTAATACATAAACGATTATAAATTTAATACATTAAAAATCAAATACACTGAGATTGAAGTTTCGACAATCAGACATTTGAAAATTGTAGAACTTCTCTTTTATTTCTAGATAATACACGGTTTTTTAAGCTCTTTTTCATTGGCAAATATCGAAATTCTAACTTTCTATTTAAAATTTGTTTAGACATGCATATATAAGGGTTGTTTTTAGGGGTATTTCCTAAATGTGATGATGCTGTTCAACACGAGGAATGTCAAGGCGAAGGTTGAGGAGAGCAAGGCAAGACAAACTCGAGGCCGAGCATTTCGAGTCAATTCAAGACGGCTAAAATCAAGACCTTCAAGAGCAAGCTTGGGAAGGGCGAATAAAGTAAAACACTCGTAGGATGGTTGTAGGGGATATTTTTTAAAACTTTTCTAAACAAATTACATACTCCGGGAATCTTAAAGACTTGTAGATTCCGAATATTTTATTACATATCGTTAACTCAAAAATTAAAAAAAAGTCTTCGTTCTTTCGGCCAGCTTATAGACAAAATATCCCTGTTCAGAAAGGTCAGGAAGTGTTCGCGCATTTGGTAGTGAAAATTCAAGTCTCCAAGCCAAGGTGTTGAATTTCGAGGCCTCGACATTTTAAAGGCAGACTCAAGACGATCCATTCAACTCCGCACGTAAGGCTCGTCTTGGCTTGGATTGGAAATGTCGAGTCCTCATCTCTATGGTCCGCACTCGCTGGCAACACTACTGAAATGTCTCACGCAGCCTATAATTTGCAACATAAAGAAGAGTTTCGACGTTTTTTCATTGCAAGATATCGAAATTCTAACATAATTTTTCCATGTATGAATAATAGGTGATGTGCAAGGCTAGTTAGTCACTTAAAAAAATTATATTTGCAAACATTTTTTGACCGAATATCATTTTTTGTCCTCCTAAATGATTTCAGCATAAAAGAATTTTGATTTTTTTAAAATTTCGTTCATATGAACTTACGGAACCGCATGCAAAAGGGCAGAATGTTTGATAGTTACCATACGTATTGAAATTCGACAGAAAAATAACCGTTATTTTTCAATATAACAAATTAAAAACCTGAAATCTTCCCTCGATTCACATAAAAATGTAATACGTAATTATTTACTCAAAATGAGATATTTGAGATTTTATATAAGTAAGGAAAAAATAGTTTTTTGTAAACCTTACAAGAATTTTCGGTAAATCATACAGGTTCTCCTGTAAATCTCACAGGATGTTCTGTTAAAAGTACAAAGAAACATAAGCGGTCACCATTCTGTAATATTTAGCTGACTTTTTTCTTATATTCATTAATGCCAAAATTGTTGTTCCTTCTGTGCAGATATAGATTTTTCCTTTATTATGAATACCTTATTTTCTGAACGTTAATTTCTTTGAGCGATTGAAAAGCTATCGCGCTAGGGAGGGGAAATGATACCCATGACAAAATTAGAAGGAAAGTCGAGTTCATGAATATAATCAACAAGCAACGTTTTTACAGGTGATGATTCAATTGAGAATTTATTGCTTCAAAAATCCTGATGATTTTCATTACTGAGCCCATTATTTTTAATTTGCCTTTCCACCTCAGCTAACATCAGAATCACAATGAGAAAATGAAATCTTTGCTCACAGAGAAGAGACGCACTTAATCTGCAACCCCTTTTCTAGCAATTACGTCTGAATTACATTTCCGCATTCAAACTGCATTTCATTATCGAGCCTCCGTGCACAGTTCACATTAGCTTCCTACCCTGCTTTTCCTTCCATAACAAAATTAGCACATCCGCCTAAACGATTTTGCATCCGTATTTACACTCTCTGCTTAACGATCCGCGAGATCAGCGACTAACTCATTTCAAGCAGAATTTGAGGGTTGAAGGTGAAGGAGGATTGACGAGAAAATGGGAAATGTGTCCTGACGTGAAATTACCGGAGTGCTTCATCCCCCTTGGGAATAATGAGCGAGATTGTGAATGAGTCGCCTTAGAACTTGGCTCTAACATTGTGGACTTCCATATCCCTTTATCAAAACGAGTATCGATTGCTCTTATATCTTTAAAACGTCTAACTTTAGAATAATTCAATCAATAATCAATATAATAATTCCCTGACTTTCCCCGAAAAATAATATTTAAAGGCCAAAATTTTGATCTTCTAATATTTTTATATAGAATCTTTTATAAATGGAATAAAAAAATCTACATTTTTAATGTATACATTTTTAACTTACTATGTTCAGGGTTGTCAACTACTAATTTAGTTGAGAAAGGAGACCTTATTAAAACAAAAAATTGAAAAAAATTACTAATTCATACCCAAAAAAACTAAAAGTGACTAATATGTATAAATAATGTGACTAGTGTTTCTTTTTATTTAAAGTAATTAAAAAGAATTCGACTCGCAAGATTTCAAAACAATTCAAGTTAAATTAAAAAATTCAAATGAATTGAAAATAAAAATTACTTTCATTTCAGTAAAATTTGAGTGAACTTGACGAACTGAAGAAAAATGAGATTTCAATGAAACTCATAAAAATTCAAGTGAATTGAAAACAATGAACAAATATGCATAAATCCATTGACTTCAGTAAGTTTGAATTGAGTTTAAGGCCATTCACGGGAATTCGAAAGGTTATGATAAAATGCCTAGGAATTCAAGGTAAGTGAATTAAAAAAGAAATCAAATGAATTTCGAAGAATTTCAATGAATTATAGATAAAATAATGAAAGTCAGGGTGAATTCCAAATTAAACTAAACGCATTACAAAAAATATTTAAAAATATTTAACAATCTTTTCAAATATTTAAACCCTACGAAGCACCTCACTTCTTGTAGATAAACTCTGGATATTATAAAATCCCGTAAGATTCCAAGAAATCTAATGATATTTCCTAAAATCCTTGAATATTTATTTAAATGTCATAAAAACTTTTAAAATCTCTTAAAATCATTCAAATCTTCAAAAATCATATAACATCGATTGGAATCTTTTAAAATAACATAAAACCTTGTCTGGAAAATCGTCCCATATTTGTTTCTAAATTCTAGAAAAATTGTTACAAACAAATTAAATTTTTTTTTAATCTCTTAAAATCATTAAATTCTAAAATATTTGAAATCCTTTGAAATCCCATTAAATTACTGAAAATAATTGAAAAATCCTTGGTATAAAAAGATTTTAAATCTTATGAAATCTTTTGAAATTGCTTGGAAGTATTCAGGACTCTTAAAATTTTCTTAGAAGTTTTAAAAATACCACAAAATATTTCAAATAATTTGGTGTACGTTCAAGATATTGAAATCCTTTAAAAATTCCTTGGAATCTTTTAAGATACCTTAAAATATTTCAAGTCCTTTGAAATCTTTTGAAATCTCTTAAAACTTATTAGGGGTCTTGAAAATTACATTAAAATTGTATAAATACGCTAAAATAATTCAAAAGTATTCAGGAAAATTCAGAAATAGGTGTAGACTTAAATTCAATTGTGAATTACTAACTAAATTCCCTGACCAACAAAACCTCTGTTTTACACCTTCCCCCTGACCTACGGCCACCCAGAATTAAAAATGTAATTTCACTTTCCTCAGATGAGAAACCAGATGGTATGTGCACTGTTGCGTGTGTGTATTCAAATAAAATGTTTCAGGAAAATACCTCAGCGTTGACCGTTTTGCGACACCTGGCACAAAGCAAAGCACTCCGAAGTATACTTTGCTGATGAAGCCATTAAAAGTTAATATGAAATTAATCTTATCATGACCCAGCGCTAGTAATAAATGTTTTCCCCGCAAAACTTTACACGTCCGAGTCAAAGAGAAAAAAATGTTAGTAAAAATAGCGGTCACGTTTTTTGTAATTATATTTCTGAAGTCAACTATTCAAGAAATTAAAATGTTATTAAAATGAGAAGCTTGGAATTTATTAAAAATTCTTAAACTCAACTAAAAAATAATAATAAAACAGTTTCAGATATGATTACAAAAATAGCTTTCACTCACTTTTCCTAAAACTCCAGCTCGCCGCAATCCAGCACTTCTTTTCTAAATACATACTTTATTTATCCTCTGTTCAGTATTCGAAGCAGAACTTTTCTCTCTAAACCTGAGGAAAGTTCTTGCCCCGAGCACTACGTACGGTGTGAACTTTTTTCAGCAAGTTTCGAAAAAAACGAAAAAAAATCGTGGGAGCAATCGATCGTAGTGGAATGCACGAAAGCCTCGCAATATTGAATGTGGGAGATCTCTTGGCTCTTTTTTCAAATCAAACAAGCCCACTCAGTCCTCTGGGTAATATACAACCATCGTAAAATCGATATCAATATCTTCGTCGTATGTGCCATGTAACTGTCCAAGTGATCGAAAGTGACCTTGTATTGGCTAGTCAGATGAGTATCTCACTGGAATAGTGCTCAATGTCAATGTCGATGAAGAAGCTTAGGGACCATTATTAACCTTTGAGTTTGATTGAATATCGGAATCAATCCGCGCAATTTGATTCGCTCGTACGTTTGAATTTGAATTTCTTTAAAGTTAGCTGTTTCAAAATCGCACTCGATTAAAATTTGTTCAAAATGAAAAATTTTCTATTATGTTAAACACAGATATATTAAATTTGTATTATATTAATTTCTATAACTAGGTCCGGGACTCCTGTTTAGGAAAAAAATATTGCAGTCAAAGATTTTACTGCATGTTGTAACATTTTTCTTTATATATAAATTAGTCCTTTTTTAATGGTATTTATACAGTCAAAACGAAAACTACGTGTCTTATCAAAATGTAGTCTTACAAAAATTTAGAGATCTTTTCAAGATGAACAATTTCGCTTTTAAAAATCTTTTCTCGTATAAATTTGCTAAAAATTGAATTTTTTATTGTTGATAACACTATTTATGATTAAAATGAAAACTGCGTCTTATAAGAACATAGTTTTAAAAAATCTATAGACCTCCTTGACGTGAACATTTTTTCTTATCTCATTTGAGATTGACAAATTTTTGTTTAGTTCTTATTGTAATCACATCAAACCAGTACCACCCGCGTAGAAAATTATCGGGACAGGCTCTAATCGGTTGTTAGCTAGACCGTCATAAACAATTAAATTTTTCAAGTATGCCTCCCAAATATTTTTTGCACATTTGCAAAAAAGACCAGTGAATTTAAAAATATTATACAAAAAAGAAAAAGAAACATTAAAAAAGCTGATTTATTTCGACATCATCTAGTCAAGTCTTTTTAGTCGAGTTCTGAGTAGCCTATTAGGGCCAAAAATTGGTCTAGCTTTTAAATCAAAATTTTAATTTTTAAATTTCCAAAAATATTCACGGTGTTTAAAAGTATTAAAAATGAAAAATTTACATTAAAAATAGAGATTTTTTTCTTATCAACTAAGCTTTCTGAAATAATTTTTAACATTAACCATCTAAAATAGATATTCACAAGATCGACCAACTAACGCTAGATTAGCTCTTTCAGACTAGCGTAAGATTAGCTTGTTCCCCGGTCATTTTCAACACGGGCAGTTAGAAATTTATAAATCGTAACTTAAATCTTTTCAGCTGTATATCGCAGAGTTTGAAATTAAGTGTAAATACTTCCAGCCTGAAGAATTTAAAAAGTACCTGATATGATAGGTTCTCTACTGGTTGAATACATCGTTAGTTTTTACCTGAAACAGAGAAAAAAAATTGTTTTAGTAACAATAAACAAAGCTTAATTTTCGAAACTGAGTCGTAAAAGTTACAAATTTTTAATCTTCTTTCAAATTTAGTATGTTTTTAATTTTTATAATAAAATTAAATAAATTTATCAGAACAGTTTCGCAAATGAGGTATCTATTAACAAATAATTTCTCGAACCGTGTATAAAATGAGTTTCTAAGGCTTTAGATTTAGAAGTAATCGAATCTCAAAAGCTACAAAGTTAACTGTGCCCAAACTTGTAACGTTCATGACTTGAAATTAAAAAGAACCGTTATATTTAAAAATGTATATTATAATTTTTTATTTGATCGCGGAGACGCTAAAACTTCGTAGAATAGAATAGAATTTAATTCCTACATATGGTTTTGATTTTTAGATTTTGTTTACAAAAAACATCCTATTCAACAATTCATGTCAAATGCTGAAATTTTTTATTACTCAAGTGTGAATGATAAAAATGTTAAAACATTGACATTTTTATTCAAGCCACGAATAAAAAAAAACTATGTTAAATTTGAATAAATATAACGTCTGAATTTCGAGGGTAGCTTCTAATTTAGAAGATCCCACAATTCAAACTTAAAACTTCAGTTATAAAATAGATATATTTTTTAAATCCAACAAACTAAAAAGAATCAAAATTTGGAAGGCCTTGATATAAACGGGCACCTTTTCTCCCCTTATTTTATCTCCCTTTCCTTGGCAGTGGTTTCGCTAGATAGTAGATAGGGACGTATGTAATTAAGTAAATAGAAAGTACTTCCAATCGTACATTACATCAAATTTGAACATCCCCAAAATTTCAAATGCAGCAATAAGTTTACATTTCAAACCCGACCTTCAAAATGATTCCAAATATTTTCTCAAACGTAAATTTGAGAATACATCATTAAACTGTAAAGCGAACTAAAATTGGATTGAAATCTTAATAAATAAATGCGAAATCAGAATTCGATGCCCGTTGATGTCTAGGGGTTCGACGTCGCGAGGAAGTGAGGGAACGGTCGGGAAAATTGAAAACTTTTAACAATCGAATCCGATGGAAGATATGCCGCGAG
The DNA here is from genome assembly GCA_010014905.2 of Druon quercuslanigerum. Classification (NCBI taxonomy): domain Eukaryota; kingdom Metazoa; phylum Arthropoda; class Insecta; order Hymenoptera; family Cynipidae; genus Druon; species Druon quercuslanigerum. The sequence goes on from JAAAKG020135224.1 coordinate 11,609, forward strand.
GTAGACGCCACGCCCAATAATAAGCAGACGCGCTTTCTGGCATTAAAATAATCTGATAGTCTCATCGACAGATTCGGTCTGGCGCGAAAAGGAAGGGGAGAGGGGCAAGGGTAGGAATATAAAATGGATGTCGCCTCGGTTGATGAAAAATATCGAGGGAAAGAGAAAAAATGGGGCAGCTGACTAAAAGTCCAATATATTACTTTAGTGACAGCTAACGGCTTCATTCAATTGGTTGAACGTCGAAGGAAGAATCGCCACATATCAAAAATCTGCCCTTCATACTGACTGACAATATATCTTTTTCGCAATAAGAAAATTATTTAGGGATATGCAATTTGGAAATAATATCAATTCAAATGAGGGTACGTTACCTCCAAATTATAATTTATTAAAAAGATAGAAAATACGAATTGAACCGCCCTTTTAAAAATGTTTTCTGTGCTGTGAGCGAATAAAAGAATTAAAGGTGTTAAAATCGATTTGTCTCTGATTGTTGTGCGTACAAAAGAGTGACGCAGCAATTTATAAATGGACTCTAAAAAAATTGCGGAGGAAGATCACAAAAGCATTAGGTCTTTTACATCATCCAGCCCCTATTTGTAGTAATGACGTCACACATGTATCGATTGCGTGACCAAAATTTAGAGATAAATTTTTTATCATTCTTTTTTAAAGAACGTGGAATGAGTTTTACTGAAGAATCAGGAATTGATAAATTTATTTCCGAATCGAACTAAATAAATTATTTGATTCCAAAGAATTCACACTTTTAAACAAATGCATGTTTATTTATTATTTGAGTATTTTAATCTTCTCGACTATAAAAATGCTTGAGAGTTTAACTCGCTGTAAAAAAGTACGACTGCGGAAGCCGAAGTTATCGTCGAGGTAAGAGACCTGCCATTAGTAAAGTCCCCTCAACAGATTTTTCCGGTGTGCATTCATAAAAATGTTTAACAACATCGTAAATGAGTTTTCAGAGAATACCTGATTTTTACTGCAACTACATACATGTTCGCATGTAGAAATGTACAGATAGTGGTGCAAAACGGATTAAGGTGGCACTTTTCCAACCACTAAAGCTTCGTCCGGTAAATTAAGAAGATGACAGAACTTGATAAAACTGCTTGTATCCAGTCTTACCTAGGTTTCTATTCACTTTTTTCTTCAATTTTTAAACCCGATGCAGTCTTCTTCAGTACTTTTTGCTTAAGTTTATTTGTCTCATAATTCGTTATTCGTATTATTTATTATTCACTAAGAACATGTATCATATGAAAATACGTCCACCACAGACAATTTTTACTACAAACTTGTGTTCATATGAAAGGAGATATGGAGTTATAAAATAAAAAAATAAAATAAAAGGAACTAAGAAAAGTTTATAAATTTTAATTGTCTAATAATAGAAACTTTTGAAAAATAATTTCTTTTGGAAAAATAATTGTTTGTAGTTATAAACATTTAGGGCCTCGTCAATTCAAACGTGTCTTCTATTATTTAACTTCAAAAACTTTCAAGTCGATGTCTCATTTTTTTGTGATTATACACTCTCTGTAATGTACGTATTTTCACCTCATCAATGGCCTTATCCTTAATGACATTTGTGTAATTCAAATAATACTTAAATATGTGGTTTTGATTTTACCATCCATAAACTCTGTATTTTAAGCGCTGCAACAACAAACAATATCCCTTAAATTATTATTCTTCAAACGAAAATTTAAAGAGCCATTTAATTATCCGATAAAAGCTTTTATGCGTTTATTTACACCGCGGGGAGAAGTTATGTTTTCATTATCATCTGGATATTGGGAATTAAGTATGAACTACTACAAATTTTATTTATTTATTGAAGCACAGGGAGATACTAGCTTAAATTTCACCTAGGAGATTACGGGGATCACAACACGGAGAAAAATGTCTAGTTAGGTTTACAAGAATTCTGGTTAGCCCTACTAGACAGTCTAGTAAAATATGAACC
>JAAAKG020135225.1:0-13595 GCA_010014905.2 Druon quercuslanigerum
TTACACCTAGTGTACTTGGCAGTTGTTGTATAATTACCAATAATGAAAATGGGTTGGCTGCAGAGAATCTTTATTTATAACGTAACTCCTTAAGGCAGGAATATTTTTCAAACCTGATGCATTGAGGTTGTGTAATGGCGGGACATGAGAAAGTGGGTTGCAAGCGATTATTACTGATTTAGTTTTTAACCTTCTCGAGGAAGATTTATTTCTTACATCTGGTGCATTTGGAAGTTGTTGCAGTATAATAAAAGATCATGAGAAAAATAGCTTGATTGTCGCCAAGGTTCTCTCAGAACTTAACTTCCCCGAGGAAGGCGTATTTACTATGTAAACCTGGTGCAACTGAAAGTTGTTTTATAAGGAAGTGTCATCAGAAAAATGGGATGAGTGCGGTTAATCTTTATTTAGAAACAAACTTCCTCAAAGAAGATGTATTTTTTACACCTGGTGCACTTGAGGGTTGTTATATAATGACTTTAAGATTTGAAACTAAATACTTTAAATTGAAACTTTGCTTAAATTCGCCTTTTTTCTGCAAATATCACCTCAGATGTGAAACGAAAAAATTTGTATTTTTTTTGGATATGTCAAATCTCATGAATTAGGTGGAGAGCTGGTGACGTTTTTCCGCTAGTTGAAGTATAATTTCTAGTTAGTGGCTAATATAGCTGTAAAATAACCTTTCTTTAGAAAACCATGGATGCCAGATGCTCTATACGCTGCGTTTGGATAACTTCCGTAGATGAAAAATTGAAATTTTCAAGTGATAGTGTAAGAGTTAATCTTTTACGGTCTGTCGTTTTATGCTGCATCTTAATATAATCCTCTATGTTGTATAAAAACCAGACCTTATACTCTCACTCGAAAATCTCTATTTTTTATTAATTTATTATCGAACCTGGCTAAGTGCTAGACACGTGCTAGTGCACTGACAATTAAATAATAATAAATTTCGGACATCAGTATTTAATCCTAAGTTGAAATTAACTCGTATTCTCATACTATCACTGGAAAGTCGCTATTTTTCACCTGATTCAGGTATCTGAATGCATCGAGTAAGGGGTGTAGTGTTTATGGCTTTTTAAAGAAGGGTGATTTCCCAAATATAATAGCCATTACTAGGACTTATACTTTCTCTTTGAAAAAACTAACCAGGTCATTAAGTTAGTCACATCCGAAATAGAAAATCTATGAAACCTTGTTCGGTTGCCAATTTGCATGTCTATGAAATCAAATTGTTCTTTTTCTTTAAATATACTTTAAATCGAAAAACTTAGGATTATAAAAAATCTTCATTCGATCTATTCTCGGTTTATTTATATTCTGCCGTGCAAAACAAGAATGCAGTTAACTACAATTCACAGTCAAAATAATATATAGGCATGAATGTATTTTTCAGTAAACCAAAACAAAAAGAATGAAGTATACTTTCAAAAGTTCTAAGTGAAGACGTGTGTAACCCTATGAGTGATGCACGATGTTTTATTCGAAAGAAAATATAGGGCCTCCTGAAAAGCGTCTGAACATTCTTCTGTTTTGTTTTCTCCATTTGTCAAATTTCTCGGCAACCCATGCGGCGAACACTAGTCTAGAAAGGAAGCTGTTCATCTCCGAAGAGTCGTGGGACCGGTACCTCTAGAGAATAAGGTTCTCTAAGTAATTAAGGCTCTTGCTCTTGGTGGTTCAGAAGCCACCTTAAACTGTAGGTCCCCCTCCCACGACAAAGTAAGTGTGTGGGAGGTGTTTGAGGGAATAGGGCAGCAGGTACAAGAAAAATGTAAGCCCTTAGAGGACACATTAGAAGCTTCCATTCCGAAGAGGGAGCTTGTACAATCATAAATATTTTAATATCTAGATTTTCGTACAAAAGTTGTTACCGATTTTTATGTTTTGCACGGCCTATATTGAACTTAAAAATGATATATGATAAATTTGATTTTTTATTTGAATGATGAAATAATATAAAAAATATCTTTAAGCTTTTAATTACTTTAAGAATTCCTATTTAAATTCAATAATTTGGATTAACTTTCAGACGAAACCCTTGTTATAGAAAAATGATAAATTCAAATATATTTTTGATCTTTATTTTTGGAAAAAGTAATTGACGAGGTTGTCTTTATTTCGTTTATTAATTTTGAGGTTCGTTGTAAAATTTCATCAACAAATAGTACCTATATTTCTTCTTACAGAACCAATGAGTCCACCACCATCTCGATTACGTTCTCGATCACCAACAAAGTCGCAGCCTTCACAAGGTAATTTAAAAATATAGTACAAAAACATGATAGTTTAAAATCAAGTTTAAACTAATTAATCTTTCTTCTATTAAAGCTAAAGTAATTTACATATATTGTTAAATATTAAAATACTGGTAATATTATTATGATTACGGGTGATTCCACAATAGATCGTTTGATAGGTGTTGCGATCTATTTTTGAACAAAAAACTTTAATGATCTCTCTGGCTGTTCTTAGACCTAAACTTCCCAATTTATGTTTTTCTTTTTACAAAAATCGTTTCATAACATTGATAAGACATAAAAATGTGTCGCATGCTAAAAAGAACAATTTTCTTTAAATACAGACAAGTCTCGTTTATTGCAAGCCAAGATACTCGTCTATCGCAACTTCCCCAACTCCCGCCTCTAATGGTCACATGTTCCGTGTAGCCAATGACAGCGCGGAAGCGGGAATGTATTGTGAGACCACCTTACAGATACGTGGAGTGGTGGGGTCCCCTCTCGAGTTGCTATAGCAAAAATTTTAACCTTTTGAAGGGCTTGCACTAAACGAGTTTTGACTGTATAATGCTTCATTGTAATAATACGTAAACGACTATACGTGCACTGAGTGACAAATTTCCAAGTCTTTTTAACAAATTTTTCATTGTTCAAACAATTTTTATAAGTAAAATAGTTTTGTTACTACATTGTAAAAATTTAGCACTTTATGCAAATAACGAAACAATTAACAAATGTTAAGAGTAATATTTTTTGTTTAGTATATTTAGTAATTATTTAAAAAAATTTAAATTTTTGAAATAATTTTTTGCACTGTAAATCATGAAATGTTGCAATTCTCTAGAATAAATAAAGTTTTTAATTTATGCTAAGAGTAATATTTTTTTTAAATAAAGTTTTCAATTCAAATCATATTAAAGATACTTGAAGAAAATTTCAGTTTTTGTCGAATCTTACACACCATGTCGCTTAATAATGAGTTTTTTCAATCTTATTCACATCGATCTAAAAAATTAACTGTCCATAACTTAACTAAAAAAATAGTTTTAAAAATTATTATTGTTTTATTATTTGGGGAAGATATTCTGCAATAAGAAAATATCAAACAATAAGCGACATAATGCAAGAGATTCGACAAAATAGAATTTTTCCCCCTTTCCGAAGAAAAAGTGAAAGTGAATATTATTAATAGTTTAAATAATTGCAAACTGTGTTTGTCAAAAATATAATTCTGAACGTGCTTTGAATGCGTCATTGATTCCAGAAAAGAGTAAGTTTTCAAGATTTAAAGGAAAAAGAAATTTTTTGAAGGAATGCAAATTATTTTAATAATATTGTAAACTATCCGCAAAAAATGTCACTCTTGACATTAATTAACTGCGTTGCTACTTTTAATAACTAGTATATTTTCACGACTCGCAGGACAACAAATTTGTTAAACAAACGGAATAAGTTTTTATAATATACAGGGGGTAAGAAATGGTTGAAACAATTTAAAATAAGTTAAAAATGCATGGAAACCTTACACTGATTTCATAAAAACAACTTGTTTTAAAAAATGTAGAAAAATAGCGTCTTTAGAATGCATTTTACATAAAACTGCAAAAAGTTAATAGCCAGTACTCCTTTATTTATTTTTGTAAAAAAAATTGTTTCAGATTTTGAATTTGACGTTAATGTCCAGAGTCCAGTGTACAAGTTAATGTTGATTGATTTAAAAAATAAACCGAATTTTTTTTCTGCAAAACGTACAAATTGGGATCGATCAACCAAATTTAGGAGTCGAAATTTTACACGAATAAGTTTGGACCATCCTATGGCAGCATATTACCGGAAAAAAATTAAAAATTATGCTTTTATTTTAAATACCCAAATTTAAATTTTAGTATTTTATTCTTATTTCGTAGAAGTATATTTAAATTTAAATATTGTTTTCAATATTAAAAGTCGATTAAAAAAATTGCTTTCGAAATGTTATTATCATTCAATCGCTAGACCAATAGCACGTGTCTAACACACTTTGGAATTTTCTTCTGTCGTTTAACGAATGGTACATGTAAATACTGTTCTTTATGACATAAAAAACTAAACATTACCTAAATACTCGCTTGAAAATATAAAATTATTTAATTAAATTTATGTAAGCAAATTTTGAATAATTTGTTAACTAAACGCGAATTAAATCAAATGTTTTCCTACTGTTCGTTGAAAAATTTCGTTAAAAAAGTCCCTATATTTTTTCTTACAGAATCAGTGGGACCATCATCCTCTTTACGACCATTATCGCCACCCCCTCAAGGTAATTTAAAAATTAAGATTTAATTTTAAACAAGTATAAGAGAATTTTGTCAAAGTGTCTAGGTTTTCCCCTGCATCGAGTGCTTCATGGGCGTATCCAGAGGTCTCCAAAAAGTAGTGTTTACTGAAAGTGAAGTGCATGGATGGCTCATATTAATATTAACCTTTGTATATTAGGGTGGTCTGAAAGTGCATTGCAACATTTTTATTTACTCTAGATGACTAGAAACTCCCCCAAAAGATTCCATTTCCAGAGAAAGAAAATCCGTATTTTTTTTTAGAAATTCGAATATTAACACGTGCCACCGGACGCATCAAAATCCACCACGCAGCCCCCCAAATATGACCCAACAATAAAAAAATTACATTTGTATATATTATTGTTACTTTTTAGCAACTTTGCTCGTCTTTTTCATACAAATAATTACTAATGAACAAGTTAAATATTTACGATGATTTTTTAACCAAATTTACATTATTTAAACAATTATTTATTCCCCAAAAATGTAAAAAATAATCGTATTTTCTGATTGAAATGCAATATATGTCATTGTTTAGAGCTGCACATTTTTATAAAACATTATGTAATTATTTTAATAATTAATTATTGTTTAGCTTCAAATTTCTAAAAATTGAGCCAGAGATGTCCACTTTTTTTGTTAAATAATTACATCATTTTTATACATTTTTTCTAATGTTTAACAAATTTCTGTTCGTTTAAACAATTTTTATTTGCGCAAACAGTTAATTTTTCGATAAATAAAAAAGTAAAATAAAATAGATGACACGCAATTAAGTAAGATTTCAAAAGTATTTTTGGAAAAGTAATTATTTAAACAAACTATATTTATTTAAACAATCAACAATGGTTATTGTATTCTTCTATACACTATACAGTCAGAAACATAACTGTATGTGCTCTATTTTATTTCATTTTTTTAGCGGTCGAAAAAAATTGCCTGAGCAAATAAAGATTGTTTAAACAAATAAAAATGTATTAAAAATTAAAAAAATGTATGAAAATTATGTAATTATTCAACCAAACGTAGCATAGGATACTAATTTTTTGAAAAGAAAGTTGATATCTCTGGCTCAATGTTTAGAAATTTTGAAAATAGATAATAAATAATTCTTTAAATAATTACATAATTTTTTAAGAAAAATTTTCTACTGCAAATAATGACAAACAATTACATTTTAATCAGAAAATACGATTATTTTTTACATTTTTTTGGAATAAATAATTTTTTATATAATTTATATTTGTATAAACATTTGAAAATTGTTTAAAAAGAAATGTTATGTTAAATTTTTAAAGTGTACATTAGTAATTATTTGCATGAAAAAGTCGACAAAAATTGCTAAAAAGTAACAATAATACGTAAAAGTATAGTTTTTTTGATTTTTTGGTCATTTTTGCGACGCTGCGGGGAGGGGGTGGGTGAGCTGAAAATAAAAGTTATTAGTATGGTTCTTTTTTGAAGACACTTCTCTAAAATCCCTAAAAAAACTTGACACGTATCGATGAAACCCTGGAACATGAGTAAAATTTTTAGAAAATTCCAAATTTCACCATGTTAATTACATGGCAACCGGCTCGTGTTAATATTCGAATATCAAAAAAAAATTACGGGCTTTCTTTCTCCGGAAATGGAAACTTTTGAGGGGTGGCTTGCCCTGAAGCTCGAAAAGCGTTTTTCGGACCCCAACGATAACCCCAAATCGGGTTATCGCAAATCTGCAAGCGGTCTCGCAAATATAAGGGTCATAATTATTATCAGGATATATTCAAGATTTTTTTCAATTATTTTAATCAGATGAATTCTTTTCTTGGTGATACCAAATTCAAAAGAAAAATCAGTATAATATTTTCCCTTGTTTTGCAGCAGTTTCATTAAAAGAAATTTTGAAAATACAAGACTGCGAAATTCCAAAGTTTTATTCAGAAAAATTTGTTTCACAGTTTTCGCAATAAAACTTTCCTAGTTTTTACTATTTTCACATGAAGTACTTTTTCATATTTGCCATTTATATTTGCTAGATAACCAACAAAATCCGAAATTTTTAGGAGAGTATGATTTAAAAATATTTTCCAGTTCCTACAAATAGAATGTGAAAGCTTTAGTTTGCGAATCACGATAAAAAGTAAAATTTTCAGTTGACACCAAAAATAAAAACTTACGAGATATTAAGTTGCTCAAACAGAAGAAAATGAGTTTGATTAAAAAATTAACCAATTCAGAGTAAACTATTCAAGAATAATAAAAAGTTCTCCAGAGATATTAAGTGGCTGAATATGAATAATAAAGTTTTAATGTAAAAAATTACTACTAAATAAAGATTAGCTGTAACGATATCACTTTGGGAAGGGAGATTTTTCCCTAAAAGGCAAGGTAAAAAGTTAAGTGAAAAAAACCTTAAAAAAGAAGCTTTTTATAGAAAATGAAGAATAAATATAGGAAGAACTTAAAAATTATGACATTTCCTAAACTAGTGGTTTAAGATTTATTTAAAAATCGAAGCGATTATGTTTCGGAAAAGCAGCTGGTTTCCATAGTCAGGTTTATATAACAAAACGTAATATAATTATTAAAACGAAGTAATATAATAAAGAGACAAAATATGTCCGATTCTGATATGTGAATCCCACGACCTTAGGAAAAAAGAAAAAATAGAGAAATAAGTTTAGTTTTAAATTTTTGAACAGTGTACAAACAAAGTGAAAACAGCAATTTTAGTTAAAAAGTAAGAAAATTGATTTTATACCTATAAATGGATTTGATTTTAGAATTTATGGGACGAAATTAGTAATAATGTTATAGTAAAACCAATAAATACGCAGGTGGAAGGAGGGTCAGCGAGAGTTACAAATTCCATATTATTATTTTTATAGTTTGTCTTTCTAAATTATATACTTATTTTTATTTAAAATTAATCTTATTAATGTTTGGGATAATTTCATAGGATCTTTCATTTGGTTATAAATTCAACAATGTTATTGTAAAAAGTACTAAAATAATCTAAATCGGCAGTGACTCTAGTTTTATAAAAAAATGCGGTAGAAAATCTGTATATTAAACCTAATGGATATAAACACAATTTTGCTGAAAAGTTTTTTATTAAAATATTAGGTGAAAATTGCATTAATTTAGTTACTGATCTAGATTATTTTAACACTTCTTACAATAACATTGTTGAATTTATAACTGAATAAAAATTTCTCTAAATTCATCTCAAATATTGATAAGATTAATTTTGAAGTGAATGAAGTATATAATTCAGAATTATTTCTTAATGAGTGATAACCGGGCATTCTGCTCCGTCTTCGCTAGACAAATTTATTGTTTTTACCACAAAATTATTACTAATTTCACTTTATAAAATCGAAATGCAAATCCATTTGCAGGTATAGAATTAATATTCTATCTTTTTTATTAAGATTTCTGGTTACACTTAGGCATGTTAGATTCTTTGTAAAAAATTGATTGTTTAGTTGATCTAAGATCAAATAGACAAGAATAAATTCTTTAAAAGATTACCTTGAAAAGAATCAATCTTCTAAAGATCAATTTTTTAGTGATGAACTTACGAAACTTGAATGAGTCTGAGTGAAAACCTAGTTCTTCTTTTTCTTCCAATGCGTGAAAAGCATTGAGTAATCGACCAATCAGAGTTCTAGATCTTAACAGAAAGAATAACACTAATTTGTAGATTGTATACATACCAGGGGTGTTAGTTGAAGTTTGCCGGTTGTTTCAATAAACAAAACACTTAATCCTCAAGGCAATCTCAAAAAAATTTTATTCAAAGTATTGACCATTGGATTCTACACATTTTGCCCACTTTCAGGCAAATCATGGATACCATTTCAAAAAAACTTTTTCTCTTTCGAGGCAAACCATTCGATAAGCCATTTTTTGTCTTCTTCAAAATTGGCGAAGCGAAAAGGTGACAGTCGGACGGGGCGAAGTCTGGAGAGTACGGCGGGTGCGATAATATTTTCCAATTTAATGCTTTTAATGTGCTATTCACCACTTTAGCGGTTATTGTCCATAGAACAATATGACATAGATGCGAAATCATAGAAATGTATACATATCTCTAGCGACATCTATGAGTAAAACCGGCAAACTTCAACTAACACCCCTGGTAGTATGTGAAATGTCAAACGGCTGCGTGTAAGTTCACCAAAAAAATTTCCTCCATACATTTGAAAATCCTGGCGGTATTGATTTTTTAAATCTTCTCTCATTATACAGAATACATAGGCTGCACTTTGGTTATTTTATACTTTATAGTGAATACTCAGCCAAGTTCAGTACTTTACTTTTGTTGGACAAACCTTCAGTTTCTGTCGACCTTGATGAAAACTTAAAAATTGCAAACAAACACTATAAAGTATAAACTAACCTAAATGCAGCCAGGATTTTTAAATTTATGGAGGACATTTTTTCGGTGAATCTAGACGCAACCGTTTGACATATAAAATATGTCAACTAAATACTTTCGTCAGATAAATGTGCTGCAGCTTTTTTTATCCAATTTAAAGGTAAAATTCATTCCTGGAGTCTACTGTGTACTGCCACCCTCCAATTTATTACAGTATTATTAGTAGACTCGTGAATTAGTATAATTTATTAGTTGTAAGATAATTAATTTTTATATGTTTTAAGTTGTTAGTGACTTCAATTTTTTACTTGATCAGGTAGAAAAAGGACACCTACGTATGTCTTTCCGGAAAATGGTGATCTAGTATATCGTAATAGAATTGCTTTTGCAATATATCTTGAACAGTTCCATGAGTTTGTGTTACTTACGCCAGATCGCCAGATAGGTAATTTACAAATTCTGATTTTTCTAATATTCCATTAGTAAAATGCCAAAATATTACTGTATTATCAATCAATTAATCAATAATTTACTAATTGAATACAAATTTCCATTTATTCAGCATACGAGAACGGTGCACCCACAAGAGTAAAGCTTCAAGATTTAAAAAGAGATGATCTACTGGTACAAAGAAATCGTATGCGTGGATTGTATTCAGTAATAAACAAGACATTTGTGCTGCTACCTCCAAGTTGGCAAAGGCTCATCACCCCATAATTATACCCAACTTTTGTCCAACTTCAGATTAATACTGCTGTTCTGATAAAAAAAAACTGTACAACTGCTGGAGCAAATCGAGATGTTTAATGAAAGGCGTTTACATCTGTATCTTTCATCTTATAAGTGTTTAAAAAAGCACCGCTCTTGGATCAATCGTATATAATATATTCATTAAAACAAAAATATTTTTAATTTCAAGTGTTAATTTGAAAAACTCTAGATATGACCAATATTAATCCACAAAATGGCCGAGAATTCATACAAAAATACACATGTGAAGCTGTGCTGCTAAGTCAGGAATGCAAGAACTCGGACTTTCTTGATAATAAAATTTTTAACATATAACATTTTCTGAGACTTTAAAGAAATAATAAAATTGTGATGAAAATAATAATTTATAATCAATGTTGAATAATTCTTAAGTTTTGTTAATACAAAATGTATCATAAATACAAAAGTAATCACTTTAATATTCTGATCATTCAAATATTTGTATAATTATAAAATAAAGTAAATGAGTGCACAGAGATTGGTTAAATTATAAATCGCTTATTTAAACCATTTGATTTTCCTTATCAGTATCCTTAACGCACCTTATGATTTTCAAGTGTAACGACAAGTTCTAACACCAAATAATATTCATGAATTGAGGAGATACATATTTAATATGCGAATATGGCAGATTCCACAGTTGCAGAAAATCGGAAAGTTAGTAAAATTGCGCAAAAATATTGTTTTTTAAGGGTTTTAGGTTTAAGGGTTAAAGGGTTTTTTCACATAGTATTTTTTTAAATAATTTAAAATATATAATGACAAATTTTTCGAGCTAACCTGAACACTCATTTTGTTTAAGCAGTTCAATTAAATTAATTTTTAGCTTGAAATTTAATTAAGAACAGGGCTTGAGTACCCTAGCTAAAATAGAATTAATAAAATTGCATTTTGTGAATAATATAAAGCCAGACTGGGTTAGATTACAATTACAATTATACGCGAAAAACTTTTAGTTATAAAATTTTTATACTATGATATTTATTTTTGCAATAGCACAATAGCAAGCCGTCACTATTTCAAGAATTAATATTGTATATATTGTACTGCGAAATGACTAGGTTTAATGGCATACAAAAATGAATGATGAAATAACTGTACTTACACCAACAGAAAGTTTCTACAGTTCCTAGAAAATAGTATGAAGTTTACAAAGCAAAATAGGAAAGACATTCTTTCTATGTGCATTATGCGTCATTCTATTCTTTCTTTTAGAAAATGGGAAAATTCGTGGAAACCCGAGGAGTTTGTGGAATTGTCCACAAGCTACGGTACCACAGATGAGTTAAGAGCATGCCGCAGATTTTCTGTTGAGGGCTCTGATTACATCCTATGAGCACAGTTGCTCTACAAGTACAATTAAATCTAGAAAAGGAGCAGCGTGATAGAATATATCCACAAGAGAAACTCTGTAAAAAGACTAGAGCGTTGTACAACAGTACTAAGAGAACTAAGCCTTCAGACTAGGACATATACCAGACGTCCTAATACGAATACAATGAAATCGTAAGAACTTACAAACAGTTAGATTGGAAGAGCTTCTACGAGTAAACTAAGAACACTTGATGACCTAACGGAATTCCAGTTTTTAGTTTTTCTACGAACTCAAGCCGACTAAAAGGGTGAAGGCTGGGGCCAGGACAGAGAAAAGGCCAACTGGATTTTCGCCGCCAAAGTCGTTGGTATTAAGAATATAAGACGGGCTATTAAAATGGATTTTGTCATCTCCCCACTGACGAAACTATTTAGGGAAAGCATTTCCTATAAACACGTGCCATCGGCATGGAAGGACGGCATGGTGTACGTAATTTTCTAACCTGGGAAGTAGGGTTACACTGCTACAAGAGATTTTCAGCTAGTCAGTTTAACGCCTTTCAATCTGAAGACGCTTGAGAAACACAGCTGTACGGTCTGCTCTGTAGAAACTGAGCTCCATGCTACCGTGGCAAAATTGAACAGTAGGCTGATATTTTGATGCGCTGAATTCAAATCCGCCCTCGGAATTTGTCCAGCGTGTTTATTGGGTATTTTGTGATGTTCTTTTCGAGGTTAGGGCCAAATCTAGACCTGCTGGGCCGATGTAGGTAGTGAATTTGAATATATCGCAATAAAACACATAAGAGCATGTATGTTTTCCCTCAAATTTAAGAATGGTTGGTCCAATTTAGTTCACGAATTCGCATTCAGCGTATCAAAACACATAAGGTTAAGTACATTTTGATTGAGATTTTAGGTTTTTAATTTCTTTCTTCAACTTTGTTCACGCAGAAACAGCTATATGGCCAGTGTTGAGGGGCTTTATTGAGATAAGGACTAAACCTCGACCCACTGGACAAATGCTGAGGGCTGATTTGAAATCAGTGCATAAGAATACATTGGGATACATGTGTCTCATACCCAGATCCGACAACTTTCTTGATTGTGGCTTTGTAATGTAGCTCCACAGAAATCATCTTTTGAAAGGCTTCAAGATGTAGCGTATTCCAGCGGAGTTGCGCCGCCGAGATGCCCGCAGCTTGATGTCCTGTTCACTAGATGCCCCGCTACCCCTCTGGTTCATCGCAGCTGATGGGCTCCTTTGTAGGATAAATGTAGTAGTCTTTCTGTTATACTAATGACTTTGTGATCCTAATAAGGACGCGCCTCATCTCGAAACTTTGATGGACCTTACAGGTTCAGCACTGCGCATCGTTAGGCTCTGGTGTGACAGTTCATGACTCTAGTTAATTTTGGAAAAGACCAGCCTGCTTATATTTACGAGAAAGTACAAAGTGTCGAACGTTGACCCCTACCTTCTGTCGTAAGAGGCTGTTGAGCTCAGAGTATGTTGAAGACCTAGAAGTAATGTCAGATTACAAACTGAACTGGGCGAAGCATCTAAAGACGCAATGCAGGAAACTGTTAATAATATAATATTTCAAACTTTCGACTCTTAAAATTAAATAATCCAATGATTAGTTAATCAACTACTTTTAACGTGAAGTATCGAGAATTGCTTGAATAAACGTTTAAAATAAAACAATTAAAAAAATCTCCATGGGTTCTCGAGATAGGTGTACAAATGTCAAGGTCTTATATGTCAAGTTTCGGTAAGCGCTTATTGCTGATGATTGCACGAGCAGTGATCTGTGAAATCTGTCCTTTAATTTAAGCCAATAAAACTTCAAAAATATTCACTGGTTTCTAAGATAGGACATAAATGTTCCAGTCTCTCAGTTGGCGATCACGGCAGATGGCCAGAACTGCTGCTAAAGTGATTGAAATTCGGCACAGATACGCTTGGGAATTTTTAGTCTTATCTCCAAATCCAGTAAATATTTTGTTAGTTTTATTCGCTCAAATTACCGTGACACAAGTTGAAGTCGAAGTACAACATTAGAGAAATTCTTGATTTTTTTGTAAAATTCTCAAGTGCTATATTAGCTTCAGACCCGCAGAAATGCTGATCAGTTTATTCAAAATAAGATTCTTTTTAGTCACTGATTTCCTTAAATATTCTTAAATTCTGCATACAAATTTAAAATTATACAAGTTTAAAATTGAAGAGTTTACAATTTTTAATCTTTAAAATTGAACTGTTAAGAAAAGATCTATAGATGCATTATTTGAATTCATACATTTTTAAAATCAAATAAAAGTTGCAGATTACTAAAAGCCGATTAAAAATAAAATAAAAATCACAATAGTATGCAACCTGATGCAGCTAGATTAATATTTATTTCAATTTATTACTGATAATTATATGTTATGATAAAGAAGATATTTCGAGTTTCAATCGTGTACAAAACTACGAATTTTGCCAACGTTTCGTGAGCATTGCAGTTCACTTCTTCAGGGCTGACCTGAAACTGAGGTATCAGGTTATGTTGTTCTTATGTATACTCTTTACGA
>JAAAKG020135226.1:0-28153 GCA_010014905.2 Druon quercuslanigerum
GAATTTTCTAATAATAAAGGTAAATTTATAACAAAAATGGAATATTTAAATTTTTAGTTGAGAATTGTTTTAAAGCACAAGATAAATTTCTCACAAAATACATGAATTATTAACTAAATACTTGAATTTTTCACTACAAAATATAAGTCTATAAAAGAAAGGAATTTTTAAATTTCCTGTCAAAAAATCAATTTTCAGTTAACAAACAAAAAACAATTTTTTTCCAAAATGGTCAATTTACCAACAAAATGGTTAATTTTATACTCATAAAGATATATTTTTAACGAAATACATAAATTTCCAGACAAATAGCTAAGTTTTTTAGTAAAAAGGTTAATTTATAATAAAAAACGGAAATTTTAAATTTTTAGTTGAAAATTTTTTTCAACCAAAAAGGTAATGTTGATCCAAAA
Source organism: Druon quercuslanigerum (assembly GCA_010014905.2). Lineage (NCBI taxonomy): Eukaryota > Metazoa > Arthropoda > Insecta > Hymenoptera > Cynipidae > Druon > Druon quercuslanigerum. The sequence goes on from JAAAKG020135226.1 coordinate 414, forward strand.
AGATGAAGTTTTGAACAAAAAGATTAATTCTTCACCATACAAGACAAATTTTTCACAAAATACATGAATTATTAACCAAATAGTTAAATTTTTGACTAAAAAATATAATTTTATAATAAAAAAGGAATTTTTAAATTCCCTGTCAAAAAATAAATTTTCAACAAACAAACAAAAAACAATTTATTATCTAAAAAGGTTAATTTGATACCAATAAAGATAGGCTTTTAACAAAATACATACATTTTCAAACAAATACTTGAATTTTCAACTAAAAAAGATAAATTTATGATTAAAAGTAGAATATTTAAATTTTCAGTTAAAAAAGTTAATTTACAAAAAACAAAAACATTTTTTATTCAAAAAGATGCAATATAATGGTTTTCATTTCTTTGATCGAAAATTTCTTCTTTGACTGAAACTTAAATATTTGATGGTTAAAAATTCAACAACTTGATTGGGAATTATTTTGAATTATTAAAATTGAAGCAGGTTTTTTACAAAATATATTTTTTTTTTGAAAAAATAATTTGTTGAAAATTACTCTTTTTGGTTGAAGTCAACTCTGTTTTAAAATCGAAATATATTTGATTGAAATATCAACTATTACATTTTTAATCAAGAATTCATATTTTCGGTAAAAAATTAGTTTGGTTTTAGAACATTTTTTTTAACCTTAAATGTACCTATTCTTGTCAAAGATTCATAATTTTGTTGAGAACTCATCTCACTTGTTGCAAATGTAACTTTATATTTTATGGACGTTTTTTAAAAAAATTTTAATGAAATTGTGAGTATCATACTATTCCATTTTTTGTTGAAAAAAATTATTTCTTCTCATTGAAAGTTAATTGTTTTTTTGTTGAAAATTCTTCTCTTTCGGTAAAAAATTAATCTTCTAGTTTTAAAATTTATGTGTTTTGAAGAAAAATTAACTATTTTTTAGAAAATTGATCTGCATTGTTAAAAATTAAGCGATTTCCTTTACAAGTATCCTTTCAGATCGAAAAATCAATAGGTTTTTTGAAAATTCGTTCTTTTAGTTTAATTAAACTATTTTTTTGTTACAATTAAAATATTTTTTGGTTGAAATATCAACTATCATCTTTTTCGTGGAAAATTCATCTCTTTTGGTTAAAAATTACTTTCTTTATAAAAAATAAAACAATATTTCAAGAAGTTATTTTTCGTTTAAGATTCATTAATTTTAGCTGGAAATTGATCTCTCTCGATAAAAATTCGACTATTTTGTCCAAAAAATGTTGTTTTTTAGTTAAAAATGTATTTTTTACTGAAAATTAAAATATTTTAATTACCTATTATTAATTTTATTGGAAAAATCATTTTTGTGCCTGAAAATAAACTTTTTTTGTTGAAATTTCGTTTTTTTACAAATTTGCTACAAATTAATATTTTTACTTAAAATTTTTAACTTAAAATGTATCCTTTTACTTGAAAATAAAACTGCTTTAAATTTACATTCGTCTTTTTAGGTAAAAATTAATCTTCGTGGTTGATATTTTATTTTTTTATTTGTTTAAAATTCAACTGTTTGGTTAAAAGTTTATATATTTTGCTTAAAATTAAAAACTTTTTTTATTAAGTAAAATTTTTTGGTATTTTGTTAAAATTGAGAACATTTTATTTCAAAGTCTTCATATTTAAATGCAATTAGTTCAAAACTCTCACATTTTTCAATTTAAATAATTTTTTTTTAAGTATCAATATTTTAAATGACAGAAAAGGAAATTAAATAACATACTAGCATTTGACATAGAGCACACTTTATTTTTTAATTATTCGTAATAATAATTACAGCATTGATCGAAATATTCTTTCTTCAAACCAGAGTCAATAATTATAGTAGATTAATTTACCGATATAAGTGTAATTAATCATATTGTATTGTCTGAAAGTATCACTGCTTGGCATCCTCTGGTCGTTCATTCAGAACCACTCACAAAATGTAATAAACAATAAAATCGTACACAACGTCGAGATTCTTAAAATTTGATCGAATTTTTATTTTAATATTTTCATTTTTAATTTTAATTATAAATTGTAAATGTTAACTTTAAATTTTAAATTATCTGCCAGGTCCTTTCGAGGCTGAAACCGCATTAAAAATCGAAATCTGTGACTCTTACAAAATAAGCGGGCCGATCATGCATGAATTTCAGAATCGAGAGGACCAAAAGCACCTTCTAAATACAATTTGAGATTTATATTAATTTTTTTTTTCACATTCGACCAAGGATGCTCAGTGAGATTCTTACCCTTGAATTATTAGAATACAAGTAGAATGCAGAGGGCCTGCAATTCGCAAGAAATTCATGCTCTATATAAGTTTCGATCGTATTTCCGACGAGTAATCTTTTCTACTTTCTAATAATCTCGACTACTATCGGGATAGTTAACTATTTATGTTTTTTGTCTAGATATGTGCATGATACAATCCTGATAGCCGAGACATCTACGGGCCATCGAAATCAAAACTGTTTTTTTTTCAGACCTATAATTTGTTTATTTACAATCAATTCGTCTTTCAATATCTCATTATGTTTGATACGAAACTAAAATTAATATCGGCTTAATTAAAATCGGCCTAATTACAATCTAGTTAATTGTATAAACGATTAAAATTAACATCGTAGGATTTAACAATAAAATGACGCAGCCTGAATTAATACGATATCATACAACTGAAGGCTCGGAAAGCAGAACCGAATGAGCGCTCGAGCAGTAGGTAGTAGTGGGCATGGTGAGCAGAAAACGTTATCCCCACTACTGCCTACTGCTCGAGAGCTCGAGCAGAAGGTAGTAGTGGGAATACTGAGCAGAAAACGTTATCCCCACTACTGTCTACTGGTCGAGCTCTCGAGCAGAAGGTAGTAGTGGGAATACTGAGCAGAAAACGTTATCCCCACTACTGCCTTACTGCTCGAGCGCTCATTCGGTTCTGCTTTCCGAGCCTTTTATTCTTCATTTGTAAATTCCAACAACACGTAGATTTAATCTTGGAAAAATCGTAAGATTATTTTTTTTTTCGGCTGTCTAAGATTGCACCGATGTCAAGAAAGGCCTCCACGAACTTCTTGTCGAATAGCAACAGCGCCCTGCCGAACAATATTTAACATTTAACAATAGCCAACATTTATAGATTAAGATACCGATTTAGTATTTATAATTAATCTCAGTTTATGTGATACACAATATTTTGTCTTTCTCTCCTCGCACCATCAATTTTTTTCAACTTCCCTCGTACAGTGTTTCTCAAAGCGTTTGAAGTGCGGGCATCTTTTACGATACTGAGTCAAAATATTTTTGATTTTTAATTTACAATCTTGGGTTTCTGTCAGAATTCTAAGGCTTTTTGATATTTTTAAAAATTCAGAAACTTTTTTAATTGATTCATTTATTTTAGCCACATTTCTGTTTAGGAGTTTTCAGATTTGGTAACATTCGAAATTTTATCTCGAAAATTCAAACATTTTGTTTTTTTTCTGGTCAATTGTTAAATTGCCCCGTCAATGAATGTTTTGAAAATAATTATAATTCTGAGCTGAAACATCAAATAACTTTTCGTTAATTTTTAGATGATTTTTTTTTAAATGTGTAAATAATGATCATTCTGAATTTACTCAAATTTACTGCAATTCAACATTCTAAAGTCAGAATTAAATTTATGTAAATTTTTTGTTATAATCCATAAATAATAATTAAATAATAATTCTGGCAAATTTTTATGAAAAAAAATTTTTTGACAACAAAATTTTGATTTGGAACAAGGAATTTTCCAAATTTGACGAATTCTGACTCGGAACATGGATTATTTTTAATTCCCTTCTTCTAAATCAGAATTAATATTTTTTATCTTCCCGCCTTATATAAAAAAAATTCCTATTCCAAAGTCAACAATAAAATTATTTATTGCAATTTTTTATTTTATTTATTTCTTTCTCGTCCAAACCCAGAATTTTTACTTCTTTTAGAAAATTCCGGGTTTCGAATAAATTTTCTATTATAATTTTAAAATATAGTAACTCCCTATTTCTAAAATTTGGAGGAGAAATACTTTAAATTCGGGAAAAATTTTTTTTTTACAAAAAAGAAAAAAATATTTAAATTCAAACAATTTCTGAGTTGGAACAAAAAATTTTGAAAATTTGACGAATTCTGACTTGGAAAAGGAATTTTTTCTAAATTGCAATTCAAATTCTTTTTAAAAATTTCCATTTCATGTAAAAAATTCCCCATTCCATCATTCATCATTCTTTTCCGGATTTTTTAAATTCAATTTTTTTAATTCCTCGTCCAATCCGACAATTATAATTTTTTTAGAAAATTCCCTATGCTAAGTCAAAATTGAATCCATTTCCAAAATTCCCTGTTCCAAGTCAAAATTATATCTATAAATATTTTTTTAAATTTCTATTATAATTCGAAAACTCCGTTTTACTGAAAATCGGAAGAGAGCAGTTTCGAATACTGGCAAATTTGTATTTAAAAAAATTTTAATTCAAACAAATTTCCACTTAAAACCGGGACTTTTTCTGTAAATTACTTTTTTATAAATTAGAATCAAAATTATTTTCTAAAATTGCTCATTGCATACAAATTACCTGTTTCAAGACAAAAATATAAATTCTTTATGAAGTTTCCTTTTCGCAATTCCAAATTATCATTCTCTATGCAAATTTTTTTTATATTCAAATGATATTGCATATATAACATTTTTTAAATTATTTTTTTTCTGAAAAAATGTAGTGCTAAATATTTTATATATTCCCCTCCCATACAAAGAATTATAATTCTATTAAAAAATTATTTTTAAAAACTAAATTTCCTGTCCTAAAGTGAACCGCGAATGAAAATTATAATTCTTTACGGAAATTCCCTGTCTTAATTATCAAAATAAAATTTTACGGAAATACTCAGTCCCAAGCTCAAAATTATAATTTTCTAGAAAATTTGCTCTTTCAAATAAGAATTTTAATTCTTGTCAAAAATTTCAGAATTTCATCATTTCGCAAACTTGGCTGTTCGAATTCGAAATTATCTTTTCTCTCTCTCGAAAATTGACTTTTCCAAGTCACAATTATTCTAGGTATAACTCAGAATTTTTTAGAAATTTTTTTAGAAAATTCCCTGTTTAATGTCAGAATTATAATTCTCATCAAAAATTTCCTCCTATAAGTCAGAATTATAATCATTTTCAAAAATTCCCTGTTCCAATTCAGAATCATAATTACTTTCGAAAATTCTCGTTCCAACTTCAAAATATAATTTTGTTTCAAAAATTCACTATCCAGGAAAAAAATCCCGTTCATTTCCGGTTTTCTCTACCAGATAAACACCCTGATAATTCAATGGCTAATGGAAAAATTAATTACAAAAAATTTGCTCACTTTTTACATTTTCCCAAATTGAATAATGAAAATTTGTCCCAGTATCGCAATATCCAGCACAATTCACGATGCATTGCATTATCGCTATCGCAATTCGAAGAATTGATCGACTGAATACTCGGAGGCGTCTTTACATCGGCCTTCTTTCTCTGGTCTTAATTGACGTAATCTCCAGCACGCTGGATAATAAAGTTTTGTATTTTTTAACGCATCAAATGGACAGACCGAAGTCACGTTCAGGCAAAACAGAAGAGCCCACCGACCTGCGGTGAACTCGAGAGACAACGATATAATTTTTAATCGTAAAATTACCATTCTTTATTTGCATTCTCTGGCATTGAGCTAAACCTGAACGCTTTTTGGCTCTAGGAAAGTCAAAGTATAATAATCTATATGGCTTTCTGTGAGTTTAACAATCTTGCGCCCTGAGCTATTACACCTAGGGTTTAACATCCTCCTTATTTAGCGAGAGATATTTTATTTTGTATTCTTCTAGAATCTAGGAAAACAGGTATTTACAATCTGGGATAAACTGTTCTGCAAACATCAACTTTGGTAGACTATCAACTTTCAGAATTCCATTTTACAATGGTGTCGAGTTTTAAATTCTCTAGATGGATTTCTTTCGTTTTGAGATTTATTATAGTTTATGAGATTCTGAATCAAAAATCCTAATGGTGAAAAATCGAAAAATGGACGGTTTGTCGTGTGAATCGCGCAAAAGATAGTGCACTGTTTGGCGCCACGCTCAGGCAGCATGCCTAACTTGTCCCTTTGATATTTTGTTTTTCAGGATCCCCACATTAATAGTATCAATATCCGAAAGTCAAAAGATAAAGTTATTCACCGATGTGGCACAAAATTTTGATATTAGTGCATGCTAGAACTGTTTGGCGAAATCTCGAACTGCCGACGCTCAACTGTTTGGCACCACGCTAAGGGATCATGCCGAACTGCCTTTCACTTTAATATTTTGTACTCTAGGACCCCCAAATTATAAATGTCAACGGCCAATAGTCAAGAGATGAACATTTTCATCGGTTTGGCAACAAATACGGATTTTATTGCACGTTAAATGTGCGCTGTCCATTTTCGAACTGTTTGGCTCCACGCTCAGGGAGCATGCCGAGCTCTCCGACTCTTTGATATTTTTTAGTGTATGATCCCCAGATTAATAATGTCAATATCCGAAAGTCCAGATGTAAAGTTATTCATCGGTGTTTCACCAAATGTCGATTTCAGTGCACGCTAGAACTGTTTGGCGAACTCCCGAACTGCCGACGCTCGAACTGTTTGGCGCCACGCTCAGGGATCATGTTCACATCTCTGAGCTTTTTTCTTTTTGTCCGATTAATTATATCCATGCCCGAAAGTCTATGAATGAAGTTATTTATCAGTGTGGCGCCAAATTTCGCTTTTAGTGCACTCTAGAGAAGCTCTGGCGATGCTCGAACTGTTTGGCCGCTCAAGGATCATGCCGACCTCTCTGTAGCTTTCAGATTTTTTAGTCAAGTGCCCCCAATTAATAATATCCATATCCGAAAATCAATAGATGAACAGTTATTGCTTGTTGAGGTAACAAATGTTTCTTATAGTACACGGTAAATGCGCTCTGCCGACACTTGAACTGTTTGGCGCCATGCCAAACAGTTGTATGAAAAGCAACCTTTGGCACGAAGCTGAAAAACTGTCCATTTTCCAACTTTTTGCTATTAGGATTTTTTGTTTAGAATGACACAAGCTATAATATATCTCAAAACGAAAGAAATTCACCCAAACTTGTACGATTAATCTCTAATTTGGTTGATTCCAAAATCGCTAGTTTGCAAATATCTCGACAAGTATGGAATCCTGAATTTAAAATTGAGAATTAAGACTGAATTGAGCCATAATTGTTATCTCTCGCTAGAAAATCAGGATATACAATCTTAATTAGACCGACTATGCATAAATAAGTGGCTTCCGTGTCGAGGGTGGATATTGGAATCTAGCACGATGAGCTTGAGAAACACTGATCCAATCAAATCCAGCGACTGCCCTCCACGGTTACCTTTTAATATCATCGTAATCACGACACTGATGACTAACTCGAATTGGAGAGTTCGCGGTGGACAAATATGCGTTCGGATTTTCGTAAGACCCCGCCATGACGGCCCATTTTTCGATAACTTATCGACGCAAACATCACTTTTTTCAGTTGGAACGCAAATCCGTTTGATAATAATTTTTTTATAGGGTCAGTCCAAAAAGGAGAATTTAAAAGAAAATTTGCCAGGGTTGAAAAGTTTCTAGGCTCCCTACAACTTATGCATAAATTGTAATGGATCGACGTATATATATCTTGTTTTACATTTCCTCTAAAAAAAAATTCCACTCATAATGAAACTTTTTCAGACCAAAGGCATTTCATTTCTAAAATTCCCGTTTTCAAACTCAACCTATTTCATGATCATATAATTAAAGCAAGAGTGTCTGGTGACGACTGAAAAATCCCCAAAAATAAAATTCCCGACTCTGCAATAGTATCGACAAAGAAAATATTCGAGTTAGAACATTCCAGAGATCAGAAAATTTCCGGCAATTTAACATCTCCGAATGTAAAAAATTAAATACATTGTTAAAAAATAATATAATAAATAAAATAAATAAAATAAAATTCTGTCATCACATGAAAATATTATTTATTTTATTTAATTTCTTTAATTTTCAATTTTCTTTAATTTAGACACATTGAATTTTTATCTGCTGCATTCAAAACGCTGTCAAATGAAGAAAATTCAACTGTTGATAACTATATGCTCAATTTTCTTTCATTTTTAATTTTCTTCCGTGTTCAGTTGAAAATTCAATTTTCTAAAATTTTCAACAGTGGAAAATTCACTTATGAATTAATTATTATTCTTTAATTTTCAACAGTTTATAATTCAATTTGCAAAAGTTGATTTTTTACAGTTGAAATATAAGTTATCAATTAGCTTCAATTTTCAAGAGCTAAAAATTAAATTTTCAATTTTGTTCGCTTTTCAACAATTGGATTGGCATATGTTGAAAATTCAATAAGCAATTTCCAAAGTTAAAAATTTACTTTTCTTCAAGTTTCCATAGATGAACAATCAATTTTTAATTTTCTTCAATTGAAAAATATTAAAAATTCAACTATCAACATTATTAAATGACAACTGAATTTTCAAATTTCTTCAACTCAAAACAAATGTATTTTCAACAATGTTTCAACCACAAATCTTAAAAAACAATCTTCAATTTTCTTATATTTTATTTCATTTTTAATTTTCCTAAATTTCCAATTGAAAGTTAATTTTTTTCCATTTTCAACATTAGAATTTTCAACTGTAGAAAATTTAATTATAATTTTTTTTTCAATTTTCAATCGTTGCAAATTCTTTCATTAATTTTCAACAGTTAATAATTCAATTTTCAATTCCTTTCAATTCTCAGCAGTTGAATATTCAACTTTCAATTCTTTTCATTTTTCAGCAGTTGAAAATTTAATTTTCAACAATTGAATTTTCAGTTTTCTTCAATTTAAATCAATTGAAGTTTCGAATGTTGAAAATTGAGGAAAATTGACAATCGAATTTTCAACATTTAAAAATGTAATTGCTGTAAATTAAAGAAAAATGAAAATTTAATTTAATCAACATTGTGAAATAAAACTTGGCTAATTAATTATTCCCCCAATGAATTCTCAACAGGAAATTTATAAGATTTTAAAAAAACCCAGCAATTCATTTTCAATTTATTCTCAAATGTGATATTTCAATAGAAAAAGAGAAAAAAGGGAAGTTTTTCAATCATAGGGTTAAGGCTGCGATACCTAATATCGAAAATTTTATAATCTCAGGAATTTTCTATTTCGAGTATTTTCTTTTTCGGGAGTTTTACAGGAACGAAAATTATTTTTCAGTATTTTTTAATAATCCTAGCATTTGCTTCTTATGTCAAGCCTTTAAAGTGTAATCATAATCATAATGATAATCAGTTTCATCATCGTCACGGTAACCGTAACCGCCTCTATTTGGCGAAACACGGTTTTCTTTTTCCACTTGTTTGTTTGTTAATATAGATACATTTAACCTAGAGAATTACGTTTTACTCAGCACTCGAAGAATGCCTATACCGCGTGGCAACGAATAATCAAGTTCCTTAATTACTTTCATTTTTCTGGCGGTTCAACTCTTGTACAAAGTCAGGGGACAAGAACTAATCGGCCCTTCGCTCACTACAGTTCTCTCTTTAATGTAAAGAAATCTAGAACGACTTGGCCGAGGCGAGGAAACTCGATGAATTTCGGAGAGTCGTATACATACCAGCAAAAAATGTACAACTTTGAATTTCTCCGCTTCAAGATTAATTCTTCTAAAAGACCCCGCACAAAATATACTGAAAAAAGTGTCAGATTTCTTTTGTTTTCGTATATGTTGTAGTTTGTGACATTCTGAACAAAATATCCTTATGGCAAAAAGTCGAAAATTGAACAGTTGTCCGTTTGTATCACGCCAAAGGTATGTTTGGCGACTGTTTGGCGACTCGTTAGCGATTGTTTAATGACTGTTTGCAGCCTCGCTCAGTGTTAATGCCTAACTACCAGTCCATTTTATATTTTATAGTTTAGGATCACCAGATTAATAATATCAATGTCCGAAAGTCAAGAGATAAAATTATTTACCGATGTGGCGCCAAATGTGGATTTTATTGCGCGCTAAAGGGGCTCTGTCAGTGCTCGAACTGTTTGGCGGCTCAGGGATCATTCCGACCTCTCTGTCTCTTGGATGTTTTTTACTCTTGAACCCCCCGATTAATAATATCCATATTCGAAAGTCGAGATGTGAACAGTTATTGATTAGTGTGGTACCAAACGTTGCTTTCAGCGTATCCTAAAAACGCTCTGTAGACGATCGAACTGTTTGGCTCAAACTGCTTGGCTCAAACTGTTTGCGTCAAGATGTTTAGCTCGAACTGTTAGGCTCGACCTGTTTGGCTCCAATTGATAAGCTGAAAATATTTGGCTCGAACTATTTGGCCACAACTGTTTGGCTCGAACTATTTGGCATCAACTGTTTGGCTCAGACTGTTTGGCGGCTCAGGGATCATTCCGACCTCTCTGTCTTTTGGATGTTTTTTACTCTAGGACCCCCCGATTAATAATATCCATATCCGACAGTCGAGATGTGAACAGTTATTGATTGGTGTGATACCAAACGTTGCTTTCAGTGCATCCTAAAAACGCTCTGTAGGCGATCGAACTGTTTGGCTCAAACTGCTTGGGTCAAGCTGTTTGGCTCGAACAGTTAGGCTCGAACTGTTTGGCTCCAATTTATAAGCTGAAAATTTGTGGCTCGAACTATTTGGCCACAAATGTTTGGCTCGAACTATTTGGCATCAACTATTTGGCATCAACTGCTTGGCTCAAACTGTTTGGCGGCTCAGGGATCATTCCGACCTCTCTGTCTTTCGGATGTTTTTTACTCTAGGACCCCCCGATTAATAATATCCATATCCGACAGTCGAGATGTGAACAGTTATTGATTGGTGTGATACCAAACGTTGCTTTCAGTGCATCCTAAAAACGCTCTGTAGGCGATCGAACTGTTTGGCTCAAACTGCTTGGGTCAAGCTGTTAGGCTCAAACTGTTAGGCTCGAACTGTTTGGCTCCAATTGATAAGCTGAAAATTTTTGGCTCGAACTATTTGGCCACAACTGTTTGGCTCGAACTATTTGGCATCAACTGCTTGGCTCAAACTGTTTGGCGGCTCAGGGATCATTCCGACCTCTCTGTCTTTTGGATGTTTTTTACTCTAGGACCCCCCGATTAATAATATCCATATCCGACAGTCGAGATGTGAACAGTTATTGATTGGTGTGATACCAAACGTTGCTTTCAGTGCATCCTAAAAACGCTCTGTAGGCGATCGAACTGTTTGGCTCAAACTGCTTGGGTCAAGCTGTTTGGCTCGAACTTTTGGGCTCGAACTGTTTGGCTCCAATCGATTAGCTGGAAATGTTTGGCTCGAACTGTTTAGCTTGAACTATTTGGCCCCAACTGTTTGGCACCAACTGTTTGGCTCAAAATTTTGGGCTCGAAATGTTTGGCGCTCAGGGAGAATTCCCAACTCACTGCGATGATTTCATCTCTCGACTCTCGGACATTGATAGAATTAATCTACGAGACCTAAACTATGAAATATCAAAGGGACAGGGATTTACTCATGATCCCTAAACGTGGCGCCCAACAGTTCGAACGTCGGCTCCTCTACCGATGATAAGCAACCTTTAGCACAAAAAATATTTAAAACTGTCCATTTTTCGACTTGTTGCCATAAGGATTTTTTGCTGCGAATGTTCCAATCTACAAAATATCTCAAACTGAAAGAAATCCATCGATACCTTTTTTCAATGAATTTTGTACGGTTTTTTTTAAAGCGGCAAAATTCAGATTTCAAAAAAATCTTTAAAAAATTCAAGACTATCTTAAAATCAAAATATACATTAAAATAAATCAGAAAGCTAGAAATTCTTAATTATTTCTATATGAAAAACGTAATAAAAATTAAGGCTATTCACCTAATATAGTAGGGCGTGTAAAAAAACTGACTACAATAATCTACCGAGAAATGTCAGTTGCAAAATTAAGGAATGGCTTTAGTATAACAAAAGCATATCGTTTATTTCGAAACTGACGAATCGTCTAATAAAATAAGTATTCTTAGGCCCTTAACGCACAGTGAGGAAAAAGAAATCTCACGGGGCTGATTTTATGCAAATTTCGCTAATTTGTATTTATCTTAAAAAATGATACTGAAAAACATTATTTTTTATATTTACTCTTCCCACTTTTCTCTGTTTATTGCTATTTCCTATACCAAAAAAAAATCAATATACATTTTTATTTAGGATTAAATTCCTTTTTTTTAATTTTTATAAACAAATTAGTGTATATTTATTATATCTAAACGCAAAAAATGTATCAGGTGCTAATTTTATTTAATAATTTGTTCATGAAAAATAAAGAAATAAAGAAATTTAATCTTTCTTCGAGAAAATATCAATGAGCAGGGCAAAATAGATCGTATAAATATAAAAAATTATGTTTTTTGTAATTTGTCAATTTCCTTTTTTTTTCCCGGTTCGCAAACAATTTTTATTATCAACAAAATTAAAAAATTCGAACTCTTAAAGTTCGACATTTTTGCATAAGAAGTAATAAAATCTGAAATGCAAATTTAAGCACTCAAAGTGGAACTTTTAAATTTTCAACTTCAAACAATTAAGTTAATAATTTTTTATTTCAAAAATTGTGTATTCAAACGCTCAATAAAATTTTTAATTCGCCAAAAATCAAATTTTTTAACTTTTATAATTGTATAGTTAAAAGATTTACATTCGGTTAAAAAATATAAATGTAAAACTTTTAACATTAGAATTCTTCAAATTTTATTTTTTACGCTAAAATATTGCTTTCAAATATTTTTAAATAACGTCTTAAAATTATTTTTGAAAACAGAAAATAAGTTACCTAGGAATATCAAGACAGTTTTTTATTATCTTGAAGCCATTCACAGTCATTAAAAGCCTTCTACATTTTATTTCAAAATCTTTAAAAAATTCCATTTTTAAACGAATTTTTTAAAAAATCTTTAATCATTTGTGATTTTAAAAAAATTTTCGAAAATCTTTTTAAATGATTCGAATTTTTACTACACTTTTTTTTAAATCCGGAAAAATTAAAAAAATTGTCCTAAAATGATCTAGATTTTTTTGGACAATTTTGGAAAAATTTTGAAAGATTGTCTTAAAACTAATTTTTAAGAATAAAAAATAATTTTTCAAGGAATCTTTACAAAAATTTATTATTTTGAAATCTTTTTCAATTTTTAAAAAGCTTCTGAATTTTTTATCCAAAATCTATAAACTTAATTTTCTTTCAAATTATTTAAAATCATTTCAACTTTTTAATATTTTTTTAATCTTTTCAAAACTACTCAATATCAATTTAACTTACTCGATTTTTTCTACGTTAATAAGAGTTCAAACGTTATTAATATATAAAGATTTAACAATAAATCAAATTTAAAATAGAAAAAACTTTCAGAACTTCAAAATTTACATTTAAGATTAAAATTTAAATTACAAGATTAAGAAACAAAATTTCAAAATTTAACAAGGAAGTGGGTTTTTTCTTAATTAAAAAATGTAAAATTGAGTGGGTTAAAATTAAATATTTTAAACAAAAACAATATTTGAATAGAATTAGAAAACTAATAAAAGCTTTTAGTTATGAATCTATTAATTTGAAAGTTATTACAAAATTAAAAATAGTTTATAAAGTTTAATTTAATAAAAAAGCTCAACTTTCAACGTTAAAATCTGTAAATTCTTTAATTTTTTAATAGGTTCAGTATTGCCTTGAAAAATAAATTATTGATCACTTTTTTATGTTGAATTTTAAGATGAGATCAAAAATATTTTCAGTTGATCAACTAAAAATGTTAAACATTCAAATTTGTAATTCTCAAAGGCGTTTAATTCGTAATTAAAAGTCATAATTAAAAAAGATAAAAATTGAAATTAACATTAAAAAAAAAAGTTGAAATCGAATTTATTCGAAATCTCATTATATCGTGTGATATTAAATTTGCGATATTTGAAGTGCTTGGATAAATTTGTCTTCTAAAATTTATTTAAATGCATCGTCGAGAAATAAATCATAATTATAAATTATAAATGATCAATTATCAATTATAAATGATAAAATATAAATCAATTATATAATAATTATAAATTATAAATAACAAATTAGAGCATTTTTTAAAATCAGCCTCGACAGACTTCTTCGAAATTAAATCAGCTTCAATTTGAAAAAATTCCTTTTTCTCCCTGTGCAGTGTCCTCTGAATTTTTCTGATCTCGCTAGCAACTCGACGACTTCGTGGAAGAGGTTCGCCGCCATTCGATTGCTTAAATTATTTCTCACCATTTCTAATGTCTTTGAAACCATTAAAAAATGTAAATAAGTGGAAAGTGTCGTTGAGGAATGAACGAATCGCTATAATACAAAGATTTACTCTCTAACGCAATGATCGTAGCTCGATGAGTGAAACTTCTGATTAATTAATAACAATAACAATGGAGGATGAAGTAATAACAATGTGCGCGAGTAGTAAAATAAAATGATAATGATAATGATAATGATAATGATAATAATAATGAAAAAGAGGAAGAGTTTTTCTTTAGTTCTACACGAATAAAACCTTCGCCCAGTCAGTTTAGGGGGTCTTACGTATACGGATACTTTTGTGCAATAAAAAAAAACTAACAGGATTCTCCAAAAATATTCACAAATTTTGAGAACTCAAATATTTTTCTCTAATATTTATTTTACCGAAACTCTTCTAATTTCTGAGTTATTTTTCTTTTAGCGAATTCTTATTTTAGATCATTTTTATTTTTCCGAAACTTTATTTTGCATCATTTTTATTTATTTCTTAGATGAAAAACAACAATTAAAGCATCAGCTTTCACTCTCTGAAATATCAGTGTGGACTTTTTAATCGAGGAACGAATATTGTTTTTTCCCCGTTGCTAGTCATTTAAATTTAAAAATTTGAATTCTTATAGCTCAATTTTTTCAAAATTTGAAGTAATTTAATCTGAACTTTATATTAAAAGACTCATAGTGGAACTCTTTTGAATTGAAACTTAAAAGAATTTTATTTTAGAAATTTTTTATTAAGAAGCTCAATAATGTACGCTTATAAAATAACTCTTCATACTTGAATTCAAAAATTAATTATTTTTTAATTTAAAAAATTTGAAATTGAATGGGTTAAAATTGGAATATTTCAGTATGAAACAATATTTTAATAGGATTTGAAATTAATTAAAGGCGCTTAGTTATGAATCTATTAATTTAAAGTTAATTTAAAAATTATACAGTTTATAAATTTTTAATGTAACAATTCAATATTTAACTTTAAAGTCTGTAAATTGCTAGATGAGAAAAACATTTATAATTACCTTGCAAAATCTTTTGCAATTCTTCAATTTTTAATACTCGAAGTACAGTGTAATTTTTCAAATCTTTCAAAAATTTTTTTCAAATATAAACCTCCTATCTAAGAGTCAACTGGCCAAAAAATTATTTGCAAATTTTAACCCATTTACAAATAAATCAACTTTCTTAGCACAATTTTGTATGGATTTTCGTTTGAAAATTCAAGAAAAAAAGCGACATTTCTATTGAAAACAACTGTTCAAAATTGTATATTTACCTAAACTGACATGAGAATTAATTACCAAAAAATTTCAGTCCATAAAAAAAATGTTTTAATCAAAAATAGTCCATATTTAACCCACTTATTTGAAAGTTTTTCATTAAGAAAAAGAAAAATTATTTATTATTTAACAATATTTTACTGTTAATTTCAAAAAACCAATAATAAATTAAATATTCAAAATAGAAAAATTTCAAACTCAATTTTTTGCAATATAAACCCTTAAATCGTTAAAGTTTCAGAGAGCTAAATTTAAACTTGCAAACTTTACAATTTTAATTGTTCTTTTAAAAAAAAATTAATTTATAAGCTAAATTGTTGAAATTTGATTCAAAATTATGTAAATTTTATGTTTTTTCACTTGTTTCTAACACAGGATTCGCTTTTTTCTTAAATTTTCAACAGATTAAAATTTAAGAAACTTCTCAATTTTATTTTTAAATTTCTTTTATAACTTTTAAAAATTCAACTGCTAAGAACATAATTTTCAATTTTCTTCAATTTTTAACTGCAAAAAATTCAAGAAAAAATAAGATTTTTTTAATCAAAACAATTGTGAAAATAGTATATTTACATAATTTGACAACAAAATTTAATTAAAAAAATTTCAATCCATAAAAAAATTTGTTGACCAAAAATATTTCATATTTAACCCATTTGATTTAAATTTTTTTAATTAAGAAGAAAAATTATTTAATATTCCGCTAATATTCCGTTTATCTAAAACGAGCAAAAATAGATCAAATATTCAAAATTAAACAATTCGAAACTGATTTATTTGCAATACAAAGTCTTGAATTGTTAACATTCAAGAGAACTAACTTTAAACTTTAAATATTATAATTTTAATTCTGCTATTTAAAAAAAAAATTAATTCATAAGTGAGATATTTATTATTTTTGAAAAGAATAAAAAATGTGTCAATTTTACATTTTTTCAATTGTCAGTCAGTTTTTTCATAAACGGGCATTTCAACATTCTTAACATTTTAAATGTAGACTTGAAGATGAACAATTAAAATACAAAACTTTTAAGTGAAAGATTTTAGAATTATGCATCCTAAAATAAAGAATTTCATACTTAAAAATATGAAAGTTCAACTTAACATTTTAAAAAAGTTCAAATCAAACTTTTTTTAAATTGAATTACATCATGTGACTGGATACATTTTTCTTCTAAAAATTCTCGGTTTTTTCCGATAAAAATGATAGAAGAAAGTTTGATTTAATTCAATATAAAACCAGAAGTATAAAGTTACTTTTAAAAATGAATAAATATTGCTATTTACTTTTATATTCCAATTTAAAGACAAAATTACATGCATGGCCGGAAAAATCCCTGACTTAAAAATAATTTCCTGACATTTCCAGATTTTTCCGCTACTGTGGAAAAATTTTCGAATTAAAAAATATAAGTATGACCATAGATTCCAGTGAGTTAAAATCGCTGTTCCTATTTTTTAACCGTCGTTTCAATTATGTAAAACAGAAATTAGGAGTAATAAAAATGAGGTCAATTGAATTTTTGGATAACTTAAAATACAGTAGGTTATTTTTCAGTCATATGAATTTCGGTAAAAAAAAACAAGGTAAACAATTTTGAATTCCAGCCGAAAGAAGAAATTTAAAATTTTGAAAATAAGTCTGGAGAATCGAAAAATTTTACAGTAATAAGAGAAAACCTCCTTAGAGTAGATACTGCAGTCTACAGTGGATAATCCTCAATTAAAAATACTAACTAATGTAAAAATAATTAATTTATTTTAATTATTAGTTAACAAACTATACGTTGTCCTAAACAAAAATTAAAAATTAATTATATTTCCTTTATTTGTGCTCTTAATTAATGATTATCCACTCACGGATGCATAATCCACTCTAGAACGCCCCCCCCCCCCCCATACGTCCTAATCCGATGAATTTGACAAATGAAAAAATAAAAAATGGTCCACTGTAATTGAATTGCGTCGTGATATACAGTGAATAATAATAATTTACGACCGGGGTAAATGTATGTAAAGATTTTGCAATGTATAATAATAAATGATACCCCTGCTCAAATATGTCTCAGTGTGCCTGCTTGTGAATAGTTTTCCTTACGCCTATAAAAGACTATAACGTTATTACATATTTATGTACATTAACATGCGTATAGAGGTGGTTATTGGTGGAATATTTAACTCGGGATCGTATAACGAACGAAGGAAGCTTCAAATTTGAATTTAAAAGATAACGTAAGTCAAGTGTGTATATAATGTGGTCTAGGTTAGGAGCATTGTAGGTATAGGCTTGTGATAGACGCGAATGAACGAACGCAGACTCTTCTTTGGCTTCTAAATGGCCAGTGCTCTTTTAGGGTAAAGGCACCACGACTTGTACGTAGGTCACTGGGAAGTAACCCGTACGACCATTCACGGTGCCCTCGTACCAATTGTCGTCAATTTTCTGGATCAAGGTGATAGTATCATTTTCCTGAAACAAATAAAATGCAAATAAGAGACTGTACCTAAATTACGTAACGTCTTATAGACCCTCTCCAAGACGGACGCACTCGAATTGCGCCAGCGGTCAACGGGCGCACTCGAATTGCGCCAGCGGTCAACGGACGCACTCGAATTGCGCCAGTGGTCAATGGACACACTCGAATTGCTCCAGCGGTCAACGAGCACACTCGAATTGCGCCAGCGGTCGATGGGCACACTCGAATTGCGCCAGCGGTCGATGGGCGCAATCGAAATACGCCAGCGATCAACGGGCGCTCTCGAATTGCGCCAGCGGTCACTTTTTGGTTAAAAATGCGACTGGCTTTATGAAAATTCAAAATATTTCGAAGAAAATTGATTTCTTTCCAATTTTAAATTTTGTTGAAAACTCGACTAAAAATTTTTTTTTCGATATCGAAACAGATGAATTTTTAAATTAAAAAGACAAATTTTCAAAAAAAGGTTGAACTTTTATCCAAGAAAGATTCTAGTTGTCTGTTTAAACAAATATAAATTTAAAAAAGGTACATTTTCCTCGAAATAAATGCGTTTTTAACAAAATTTTGGAATTTTTGACCAAAAAGAGTTCATTTTTTAGCAAAGGTGTTAAATTTTTAAAAAGTTAATCAAATTTATAAATTATAATTTATAAATTTATTTACATTAATTTTTATGTTCAAGAGAAAACAACTGCAAAAAATATTTGAAAAAATACAAATATCAATACAAGACAAATAAATTATGAAAAACTTTATTTTTAAAATTATCTATTGTTGAAAAATTTTTTAATTCATATTAAACTTTTAACATTTTTAAACTTGAATCTTTAACAAATAACGAAATAAAAAATTTCAAATTTATTTTGCTCATATAAAAATGCAACTTTTTGGTTGAAAAATGAACTAAAATCTTTTCTGGGTGAAAGTTAAACTTTTTAAAGAAAAGTTTGTCGGTTTTTATTAAACATTCATCCGTTTAAGTAGAAATTTCATCTTTATTAGATAAAAATCCAACTATTTGGTAGACACTTCAACTATTTTGTTAAAAATACATCCTTTTTGGTTAAAAAAGTTCGTCTTTTTGGATTAAAAATTCCATTTTTTTTGTAGAAACTAGTTTTTTCAAAAAATTCATATTTCTACCTTAATAAGTCTACTGAAATCTTTTTTAGATAAAAATCAACTATTTTTTAAAATTTTGTTAAAAAATAAAAATGCATCTGTTTTAAGAGAAATTTCATAATTTTTGCATGAAAATACAATTATTTCGCGGAGAATTTAACAATTTGGTCAAAAAGTTTTCCTTTTTTGTTAAAAATTGTTCAATAGTTTAGTAGAATCACTTTGTTGAGAAATCTTTTCTTTTAAGATTTATATTTTCAGTTGAAAGTTCATCTTTTTAGTTCAAAGTTTAACTATTTTGTTGAAAGTTATTCTTTTTTAATTGAAAGTTCAACCACTTGTGTAAAAGTTAATATGCATTGTTCAAAATTCATTTTTTTGATTAAAGTCTTATGTCTTTGTTTGAAAATTTAACTGTTTAGTGGAAAAGCATTTTTTGGTTGAATATTAATTTTTTAACTGAAAATGTAACTCTTCCACTTTTTAAAAATTGATATGTTTTAATTGGAAATTCTCCTTTTTTGGTAAAAAAAAATAATTATCTAGTTTTGAAATTTCATTTTTGTTCGGTAAGAATGCTTTAATTTTCATGGAAAATTAAATTTTTGCTTAAGTTGAATTTTTTGTTTATAAATTCAATTTTTTAGGGGAAATTTATAAATATCATCTCTTAATAAATAAACTCTTAAAATACTTTCAAAAATTTGTTTAATTTATTTTACGCTCTTTTTATAAATAAGCACGTCAGTCAAAGTCAAATAAACAGTTTTAGATTCAGTATGACTTCAGCAAGCGGCTGAACTAGTATTATTTTACAATTTTAATTTTAATTATATAAGATATATATATATATTTTTTTTTTACTGTGAAAATAAACCTGCTTTTTTCGTTTTTTTTTTGTTTTTTCGCCGCCATTTTATTATTTTTGCATTTATATCAGAAATCCTAGTTCAGCCTGTTGCTAGAGTCATCCTGGATCTAAAACTGTTTAATTTTTTTTTAAATTCATTCTTTGTTAAAAAATTAACAACTAGGTTTTTCCATATTTTACTAAACAAAAATAAAAAATAAAATTGTTCTTTCTTTTTTTAAAATGCAACATTTTGGTTAAGAATTCTTGCATTTGATTGAAAATTCGTCCTTTTTAATAGAAAATTAATTTTTTTGTCTAAAAATTCATCTTTTTTTGTTAAAAATGCAACTATTTGCTTGAGAATTCTTCAATTTTGTTGAAAATTCGTTTTTTTCTGTAGTAAATTAATCAAGAGAAATCAATTTTCAGTAAAGAAAGATGACTTTCAACCCAAAAAGACGAACTTCCAACAAAACATTTAAATTTTTGACGAAAAACGATAACTTTAACTAAATAAGAAGTTAAATTTTTAACCAAACAATTGAACTTTACACAAATTAGTTGAATGTTTAACTAAATAGCTGAATATTCGACCAAGAAGATTAATTTTCCACCAAACGACGAATTTTCAAATAAAAAGGATAATTTTTTGACTAAAAATGGAAGAGTTAAATTTTCAGTAAAAGAAATTATTTTTTCAATGAAGAAATTCAATTTCGTATTAAAAAGTCCAATTTTAGGCCAAAGTGATGAATTTTCAACTGACATGCTGATTCTTAAAACAAAAAATGTATTTTTTAACAAGTTATTCAACTTTGAACCAAAAAAGACCAATTTTCAATGAAAAATATCAATTTTCCAATATACAATTAAATTTTTAATTAAAATAATAAATCTTGAAACAAGACGAATTTTCAACAAAACCTTTTTTTTGTAAGGATTTTTGAATTCAGAGAATTTTTGTTTCCAAAAGTATATATGTTAACGTTTTTAGAAGTTTCCAGATAATGAATGTTTTTGGTAGAAAATTAATCTTCTTGTTTAAAAATTTATGTTTTTAATTGAAAATTCAACTTTTTGGTTGAGGATTGTTGAATTTTGTTTAAAAAATCACTTCTTCGGTAGAAAATTAATCAAATTGTTTGGAAGTTCATTTTTTTGGTTAAAAATTGAAGAACTAGGTTGGAAAGTCAAACTAATTTCTAAAACATAAAAAAATGGTTCATTCTTTCTTAAAAATTCAATATTTTAATTGCGAATACTTGCACTTGATTGAAAATTCCTGTTTTTTGTAGAAAATTCATCTATTTGTTTAAAATTTTATTTTTTTTTATTTACAATATTTTTTTTCGGTAGTAAATTAATCTTGTTGTTCAAAATGCATCTTTTTTTATTCAAAAATTCGACTTTTTGCATAAGAATTCTGGAATTTTCTTAAAAATTCATTTTTTCGGTAGAAAGTTAATGTTTTTGATTACAAATATAACAACTAGGTTTTAAACTTATACTACTTTCTTTAAAATGAGATAATGAAATTTTTCTTTCCTTCCTAAAAAGTGAACTTTTTGGTTAAAAATTATAAAATTTTGTTACAAACTTATTTTTTTCGCTAGAAAACTGACTTTTTAGTTTAAAAATTTATTTTGTTGCTAAAAATGTAACAACTAGGTTTTAAAGTTAAACTAGTTTCTTAAAGATAAAATAATAAATTTTTTCTTTTCTTCTTAAAAATTGAACTATTTGTTTAACAATTACTGAATTTTATTTAAAAATTGTATTTTTTGTTAGTAAATTAGGTCCTTAGTTTCCAAATCCAACTTTTTTAGTTAAAAAAATCATCTTTTAGGTCGAGGATTCTTGAATTTGGTTAAATTTTGAATCATCAACCAAAAAATGCTTTTTAAAAAAGTAGTTCCACTTTAAAACATATTTGTTATATTTTAAAATCAAAGAGATGAATCTTTAAACAAACGGATTAATTTTCTACTGAAAAAAATGAGTTTAAAACAAAATTCAAGAAGGCTCAATTAAAAGGTTTAATTTTCAACTAAAAAAGATGAATTAAAAAAAAGAATAATTTACTACTAAAAATACGCATTTTTAATCAAATTTAAGAAGCCTAACCAAAAAGTTAAGTTTTTAAGAAGGAAAGAAAACCAATTATTTTTTATTTTTAAGGAAGTATTTCAACTTTAAAACCTAGTTACTAAATTTTTAACCAAAAAGATAAATTTTTGAAAGAAAGATTAATTTTCTATTGAAAAAATGAATTTTTAATATAGTTCAAGAATATTAATCAAAAAGTTAGATTTTGAAAATAGCAAAAAATATAAAAAATTTAAAAAAGTAGTTCAACTTTAAACCCTAGTTTTTTAATTTCTAATCAAAAACATAAAATTTTGAAAGAAAGATTAATTTTCTAACAAAAAAATGCATATTTAACAAAATTCAAGAATTTTCAACTGAAAAAGATGGCATTTTATTTAAAAAAATAATAAATTACTATAAAAACAGACGAATTTTCAATAAAATTAAAATAGTCTCAAACAAAATGTTAAATTTACAACCAATAACGACGAATTTTTAATTACAATGATTAATTTAATATTAAAAAAATAACTTTTAATACAATTCACGAGTTCTCAACCAAAAAGTTGAAGTTTCAACTAAAAACATAAATTGTTAAACAAAAAGATTAATTTTCTACGAAAAACATTCATCATCTGGAAGCATACTAAAAACATTACCATATGTACTTTTAGAAAAAAAATCTCTCTAAATTCTAAAACGTTCATATTTGTAATTTTGTTTAAATGTGTTCTTTTTTTGTCAAAAGAAAAGATATTCTCAATAGAATAGCTGAATTCTTAACCAAAAACAGATTAATTTAAAACCAAGCAGTTGCACTTTTAACCAAAAAGCTGAAATTTCTATCATGAGAAAAATGTTCAAACATCTTTTAAGCAGAATCGAATTGTTGCTAAACATTTTTGAAACTATCCTTCAAAATTAATTTTAAAAAAATCATTTATAATTTTCACAGGAGTCTCAAGATTTTTTTTGTTTTCTTGAAAATTTTCAAATTTCTCAAAAAGCTTAGAAAATTTGGTGAGAAATCTTCAAACGCTTTAAATATTTCCAAAATTTATATAATTATGAATCCTTTCTAAACCAAAATATCTTTTAAAATGTTTCGAATTTTCCCTAAAATTATGAATGAACTTCAAAGCCTTTCACATAAATTTTTTAAAGATTCATATTATTTCCAAAATCTAAAATAAGTTCTGAATAATAGAAAAAGTTGCCTCAAAATCTTCCGAATGTTTTTTACAATTGTTCAAATCGTTCAAAAAGTTTTAAAATATTCTTTTTGAATTTATTTTTTAAAATGAAAAATCATTAAATACTTGAAATCTTTTTAAAATTCTTAAGAAGCTTCTAATCTTTTTATTCGAAGTCCTCAACAATTCACATTTAGTCTTAGATTTAAACAAATATTATGGAATGTAAAACTACTGTTAAAATTTTTTTTATTTAGAAAGTTTTGTTTTAAATAAAAAAATGTAGAATATAATTGTCAAAAATTGTTTAATTCTTGAAATTGTCCAAAATGCAGAATAGCAAATCTAATCCCTAATTTGAAGTAAATAAAATAAAAATTTTAATTCAAATAACTTTTACCGAATTCAATTACTTTTCCCGGTTTCCAGGTTTTTAATTCATGTTATTTAATTATAAATGTTTCTAATTTAAAATTGTTTTCTTTATAATACTTTATTTATTTATTTAAAAAGGGTTTAACTTAAAAATCGGTAATTTTTCAACAATATTTTTCATTGAAATTAAAATTGATTTCATACTTGAATGCTTTTCATTATGGCTCAATGACTTTCGAACGAGAAAAAAATGCCCATTGGCGTTCAAATTACTCTAAATTTCAAGCACATTCAGTATAATTGAAAACCTTTCCATAAAGAAGTTGAAGTTACTCTAATTAAAAATTGTTAAGTACAATCCAACTACTTTATAATGGAAATCAGTTCTATTGAAAGTGACTGAGTTGACACTAAAAATTATTCCTGATAAGAAGTTATCTTAATAATTAAACATTTAAATTTACTTTCAATTAAAAATAAATATTTTTTATTCTGATTTTAAATTCAAAATTTCCTTTCATCACATTTTTTAATTTATTTATAAAGTTTCTCATAGAAATAAAAAAACTATTGTTAATTACTTTCAAATTTAGATTTTTCTACTTTTCTCATTTTAAATATTTTTAGAACAGTATAAATAAAAAAAAGAACAAAACTGGTTTAAGGGATTTAAAGGCTTTTTTACAGAAAAAAGCCTCTACTTTCG
Source organism: Druon quercuslanigerum (assembly GCA_010014905.2). Taxonomy (NCBI): domain Eukaryota; kingdom Metazoa; phylum Arthropoda; class Insecta; order Hymenoptera; family Cynipidae; genus Druon; species Druon quercuslanigerum. Next base: position 24,930 of record JAAAKG020135226.1, read on the forward strand.
TGTCAGAATTTATTTTCTCGTTCTTCTATCTATGCAGAAGAATGCCGTGAGCATAGAGTAGAAATCAATAACGCCTTGTCTCATTTGGCAAGGATAGTCTAGTGAATATCAATGCCAAAATATTTTCCTTGAGAATTCCAAGCTTCACAGAGATAAAATAAATTTAAATTCAGTTCCAAATTTTAATTTAAAAATATGGGAATCATGTAGAATTGTAATCTTCTAAAATATAAAACTTGAATTTGCAAGACAAGAAATACAGACTGATCACAAAACTTTTAAAATTCACTGATTTATCCAATTTTCCTTGATGATTAATATTCAAATACCACAATTTTAACCTTGTAATATTTTTTAAATAGAATCTTTTATAAACGGAACAAAACAATATTTCAGATTAAAATTAAAAAATTTTAAATTTAGTAATTTATTTAAAACAAAATAATTAAATTTTGAACATAATAGTTGAATTTTAATCTTAAAAAAATAAACTGCCATAGTTTATATTACAATCAAAAAAGTAGAAATTTATTTTTAAAAAATAATTCTAAAACCTAAAAGACAAATTATCAACAAATAAAGATTTTTCTCTCAAAGGTAAATAAAATTTTATCTAAAATGTTGAACCGTCAAGCAAAACGATTAATTTCCTCTACTAAAATTGAATTTTCAAACCAAAGTATGACTTTTCAGCAAAAAGTTAATTTTCTACGAAACTGATGCATTTTTACCCAACAAACATGAAATTTCAAACCAAGAAAATTTTTTTTTTTACTAAAAAAGGGGAATTTTCAACTCAAAATATCAATCTTAAAAAAATGAAAAAGTTGAATTTTTATTTAAAAACTTAATTTTCAACCCAAAAAAGGCTTTTTGACTAAAAAGTTAAATTTTCAATCAAAGACTAAGTCCCCAATAGAAAAACTGTTTAACTAAGTAGTTTAACTTTTACCCAAGTAGCTGAATTATCATGAAAAAAATTATTCTTTAACAACATAGTTCAACTTTAACCAAAGGGATGAATTTTCAACTAAAAACGTAAATCATAAAAAAATTATTGTTTAACAAAATGATTCAACCAAATGATTCAAACAAAATAGTTAAATACATGCATTTTTATTTTAAAAAATTATATTTGTACGAAAATAGATGAATTTTTAAATAAAAAAGAATGACTTTTTTACAACATTTTTAAATTTTCTCCAAATAGTTGCATTTTTAACGAAAAAGATTAAATTTCACGTAAAACAGATTAATTTTTATTTGAAAACCAAAAATTCACAAAAAAATTTGAATTTTCATCCAAAAAAAGATTCCAGGTAAAGTTTCAAGATAAAAATATGAATTAAAAAACAATAAGTTTCTACGGAAAAATTTAATTTTCCATCCAAAAAGACGAATTTTTTAAACTAAAAAGGATGAAAATTTAACAAAATAATTGAATTCTCTAACAAATAGTTGCATTTTTAATTTTATCGAAGAAAGATGAAATTTGAACCAGAGAAGGTTTCAGGTCTTTTATCAACACCAAAATATAAATATTAAACTAAAATTAAACTGTTTACGAAATAGTGAAATTGTTAAATTTTGAACAAAACAAAATTTTCAACAAAAAATGATGATTAAAAAAAAATACTTTAATTTTCAACCAAAAATTTGCATTTTTAACCAAGGAAGATGAAATTTCATTGAAAACAAATAAATTTTTAATTTGAAAAAAAATTTCTTAATTTTGAATGATGAATTTTTATCCAGAGGTTTCGTTTAAATATTAAATTTTTTTTAAAATTCCATTTTATATAAAATAGTTCAATTTTCTAGAAAGTTTTTTGTTTTTTTTTATCCAAGAAAGATGCCATTTATACTAAAGTAGATGAAGTTTAAAATCAACTAGACAAATTTAAAAAAAGGGGTTGAATTGTCAACCGAAAAGTTGCATTTTTATTCAAGAAAAATAAAATTTCTTCTAAAAGCGATGAATTTAAAAAAAGACGCTATAAAAATACTTAAATTTTTTACCCAAAGAATATTCCAGTTCACTTTCCAACCTCAAAATAAGAATTCTAAACACTAAGTTAATTTTCTGTTAAATAGTCGAATTTTTAAACAAAAAGTATGACTTTTTAACAATGTTGTTAATTTTTCAAACAAATATTTGCATTTTTGTCCAAGCAAAATGAAAATTCTACTAAAGCAGCTGATATTTTAAATAAAAAATAAAAGTTTTCATAAAAAGAGTTAAATTTTTATCCGAAAAGATTTCAATTGACTTTTCAACACAGAAATAGGAATTTCAAACAAAAAGTAAATTTTCTATAAAATATTTTAATTTTCAACAAAACAGTTGCAGTTTTTCCAAGAAAGATACAATATTTATACTGAAAAAGATCAGGTTTATTAGAAAATTCAACTATTTTGTACAAAAATAAAGTGTATTGTGGAAAATTCCTTTTTTTCATGGAAAGGGTTATAAATTAATAACATAAAATGCATTTAGTCATATGTAAATGAATAAATATTAAATTAATTTTATATTATTAATATTATTTTCCTATCAAAGTCATTTGATTTAAATTAAACTTATAAGTAAATTCCTAAATTTAAATTGGACTAACATCACGTTGACTGTTTAAACTATATTTAGTTGAAAATTTATGTAAGTTGTTGCAAATTTATTTTTTCTGATGTTAAATTAATCTTCGTGATCAAAAATTTAACTATTTAGTACAAAATAAAAATGTTTTGCAGACATTTCTGTTCTTTTTATTAAAAAGTTTAAAAATGAATAAAATAAAATAAATTTATTCATACATAAATTAATACGTATTAAATTAATTTTATATGATACAAATATTATTTTCCTACTAAATCAATTTAATATAATTTTATTTAAATGTATACATGGTGTCTACTCAAATCCTGCAAACAAATTCCCTGACAATTCCAGGTTTTTTCCAGGTATCTCAAACTTTTTCCAGGTACGATTTTTCGCGAGTTTTTTTTTACAGATTATGTCCCTTTTTATTTTACAGGAATTTAATTAATATTACAAGATATTTTCAAATATTTTAGCAGGATAGATTAAATAAATAATGCTAAAAACATAATCAATAATTTGCATAAAACTTTACAAAATTTTATTTTATGGACTTATACTTAAAATGTATTGCATATTTAGGTAAAATAATGTGAGTTAAATATTAAAAATTAATTTGAACTGCTTG
>JAAAKG020135227.1:0-13595 GCA_010014905.2 Druon quercuslanigerum
AACAACAAACCCCCCCCCCCCCCCCCCAATAAGGGATTGAAACCCTTTTGCACAAAAAATATGATCAAAGGGACGCATTTTCAAAAGAAAGATTTTGACATAAATTGTATTAAAGAACTCTAAAAAGTTCATGAGATATTGAAAAAAAACTCTTTTTAGGGGTGAACTTTTAGGGCGATTTTCACCCCTTAAATCGACGAATTAGCACTTTAAAAAATACGTGTTTGATATTTTTTGAAGTACTACAACTTATCGCAAGATAAAAGAAATCGGTGAGGTACACCTCATGATAGCTTAACATTTTTTTTACAATATTCTTTGCTTATCGTCTAAAATTTTAAAGCGAAAAAAATTCCTGACCATTTCCGGGTTTGCTAACATGTTGCCCGATTATTTTTTTCTTAAAAAAGTGATGTTAAAAATATCTCGAAAATGTCGGACATATTGTTGTCGAAAACCTGATTGGTTGCAATATTGTGTTAATATTCCTTTTAGTGAATTTCTCTGTTTGTTAATATATGGATACAGATTAAAAGTTTTTTGCACCATTAATTTTATAATGCAAAATTTCCACATAAGTAATTTTATTTCATGATGTTTATTTTTTAATTTTTCTAAATATTACTGATAAAAGAGAACAAAAAAAACTTTTTTACACTTTTATATAGATAAGATAAATCAAATTATGGACAAAAACATTGCCGGAAATTACAATAAGATTTTAGAGAAAATTTTATTTGATTTCGGTTTTATCTGGAAAGATTAGCTTTAAGTTTTTCAGATTACAGACTATGCAGAAAAATAATCTGGAAGATTTAAAAACGTTTTTTTTAAATTTTGCCCAATTTGAAGATAATTATTAGAACTGAAGTATTTCAATTTATGTACGTTTTCAAGAGCACGAAATTTTCTCTTAAAACTCCTGGAGAAATTTAAACTTCCTTTCTGATTTGAAAAATGAATTTGAAGAGAAAATGGGAAAAAGATTTCAAAAGAATGTAAATTATTTCCTAAAACTTCGAAAAAGAACTTGGGTAATTTAAAAGCAATTCCTGTTTTTTTGACTAGACTACCAAATTGTCTAAAAAATTTAAAAAAATTTAAGAGATATTGGGGAGTTTTAAAAATATTCAAAAACAATTTAAAGCTTGAGCTAATTTTTAAGACGATAAAACAAAATGTAGATTTTTTAAGATTTCTTAAAATTTAGCAGAAAATTTTATTTGATTTTTTATTTTTGAAAAATTAAATTGAAGAGAATATATAAAAAGATTTAAAATCATTTCAAAATATTTACAAACTTTTCATGAATTGCGCACAGTTTTATGAAAAATTTTGTAGAAGTTAAAATAATTTTAAAAGGTATTGAAAAGGTATACATTTTTTTGAAATGGTATAAAAATAATTTAAAATTTAATTAGATTTAGTGAAATTAAAAATTTTTAAGAATCCTTGGACAATTTTTAATGACTTTATGCTTCGAACAATTTATTTTAAAGGAATATTCAAAAAGAAATCAGAACATTTCAAAAGCTTATTATAAAAGTCGCAGAAAATCTCCAAGATTTAAGGGTAGTTTTCTAATTATAAAAGTTTTAAAACAATTGAGAAATAGTACGAGCAATTTTAAAAAATATTTGGGAACTTAAGAAGTTTATATTGTAAAACTTTGAACGATTTCCGAAAATGTACAAATCAAATATTTTTTTCATTTTCAACTAAAATGAGTTGAAAATGTAGTTGTAGTTGAATTGATATATATTTTCTCCAAAAAATATTTTAATTAGAAATACAAAACCATTTACGTTTAATATAAAAAGACAAATTTTTTTACAAAAAAGTTAAACTTTTAACAAAAAAGATAATTTGAAACCAATTAAATTGAATTTTCGACTAAACTCTGATAACTATAGGATTTCCAGGCGAATATACACTCTGATTTTTCATTTCAAAATGAAACTGACAGAATTCTGTTGAAATCTATTCAGGGATTGAAATTGTCTAATATTACCTTTTACATACCAATACGGTCATCAAATTCTATTTGGAAGTAGAAAATTATCCATTGTATGAGTCATACGTACCTGAAACATAAAATTGAAGTAAACCTTATTATTTAGTACAATAATATTTTTTTTATTATTTAAGATAGAAATCTAAAAATACTTTAAAATGATATTAAGTTTCAATAAAGTATTAGTATTCTAATTTATCTAACACGTTAACCCAATATTAACTTGTTTTAGTATTGGTGTGCTCATGGACCTTAAAATATTGAAAATATGTTTATAATTTTTTAAATTGTTTATTAATTATTAATTAATCACAAATATTTTGTAACTCAATACCACTTTGATGATAAAACAGAACGATTTTAGTATAAAATAATAGCTGTTTAGAAAAAACTGATAAGTTGGATTAATCGTTTAAATACATTGTTTATAACAATAAAGATGCTATGTTTTTGGAAATTTTGATTTCAAATCTTAAATTAGAACCTCAAAAACCTCTAGATACTATGTTTCAGTACGTTCAGCAAAGTTTGAAATATTTGTGCTCTATATTGGATTATCATTTTTGTTTAAATTTTGATTTAAGATTCGAAATCAGAGGCCCAAAAACTATATATTAGCATAATTTGAATTATTTCTTAGACATTTTAATAGATTTATCTCCCAAGGACATATCCTCGTTTAAATACATTATTTATAACAATCAGGCCTTTTTGTTTTATGAATTTTTGTGTTCAAATTCGAAATCAGTGCCCTCGATAACCCTTGGATACTACATTTCAAGTAAATCCAGTAATTTTTTAAAATTATTTTACACCATTTTGGGACCGCCATTTTGTTTTTTGTTGATTTCAAATTCGGAATCAGTGACCAAGAAACTATTTATAATTGTAATTAGAATTAATTTTTGTACGTTTAAATGGTTTGCCACACACGTGTGCTCGTCAGTAGTACAGGTTGACGTATAGTCAGAGAGTGGAGAGTTAGTGGTGTAGATCAATGTTTAGTCATCCAAACATGTTAATTAAACTTAGAATGTTGAGCCACCATATAGGAAAATATTCTCAGAATATTCTTTAGTTTGTTAATAATAATTACGGCAAATTGATAAGCGTTTTAATGATTAAAAGATTATGAGCTTGTGCTTGAGTAACCTGACCTGTATTACTTGGAAGTAACTCTTCGCGAGCATAACCAGAGCATTTCACGTAATTTGTGGCGCAATATTCGAGGGAAGAGTTATTGACGCAGTTACATCACAGTGAGGTACGAGAACATTCCACGTGCCCTGTTCACAAGTCACGTGCAAAATCTTCTAGCTCTAGTAATTAACCCAATGCCAGTTCAGATAATTCAGTAGAAAAGTAAACGAAATGTCAGCCATTAGTTTGTTCAAAAGTATTGTTTCACGTTTACTGCTCATTTGTTAGACGAAAAGTCTTTAAAAAGAGAAATTCTATTCCAGTTTTTAAATTGTAACCTTCCAGTTTCTAATTTTCATGATGGATAATTGGCTATGATTGAATCAAAATGACATTCGAAAAAATCGAATCTGTAACAGTGATAGAAAACTATTAATTAACCTCCGAGCGACTAACTAACTGAGCCACCGATCTTTTTATTTATTTTGAAGTTTTATTTATTTATTTATTATTATTATTCTTATTATTATTAAAAGGAAAGTCTTTCCAGTACAATGTCAACACTGAAGAAAATGTTTTCTGGTACGCAGAAAAAAATAATTTTGTTAGTTTGATAATCTAGATATAAAATTAATCCTCTCGAAAACTTGAAGCGAGTTTCTCTTCTAAAGTATTTTAGTTTAAGGGAATGGTCAACATCACCGATAAAATGTTTGCATAATATTGAAGGAGTAATGGATGGCAAATATGTATACTGTAAAACTTCTGTAAAATTTCCGTTTGCCTTCCGTAATGAAGTAAATTAAAATGCCGGTGAAACGTCGCTAATTCTATTATTCACTGCTTTTCCACCTCACGTGATGCATTACTATGATCAATTTTCCTTGTATTAAAACGGAAGCGATATTTTTCTCGCTTCATTGACTCTGAGCTTTTAAAATCACTCAGTTAAATAAAACTTCAAAGCATATTGCATATTGATCTTAATTTTCTTTCAGGGAAATTAGTTGTGTTTTTTCAACGGGAAAATTATCTCCGGCTAATGTGGCAATAACTTTTTTATCTTGAGGATTTGAATTTAATTAAATTAATAATTTAGTATATGTTTCATTTTGACACAACTTTATTTTTTCACATGGGTATAATTTAGATTTTTTACTTAAGATTTAGGACTGATTTCTGTTCGGAAAATCTCCGAGGTTTTGCTCTAACTTTTTACGTGGTAGTGTAATTGTTGAAAAACAGGCTTTCGCAGCTTATTCAGAAATTTCTGGTAAAAAACTACTTTGTTAATAATTTATTTTATTAGATTAATATGCATATCTGTTGCACTGTTTTTTCCTTTTGTTGGTTCAAAATTGATCCCTTTTAGTGGAAAATTCAACAATTAAGTTGAGCATTATGTATTTTTTGAAATTTTTTTTTTATATAAAAAAATCCTCTTGATTGAAAATTTAGCTACTTGGCTGAAAGTTGAACATTTTTTAAAAATTCATTTTTATATTTAAAAATCCAGCTCTTTGTAGGAAGCTTTAAATATTTCGTTGAAAATAGTTTTTTGTCTGTTAAAAATTATTTCTTGTATTAAAAATTTAACTAATCTATTTTTGTCAAAAAATGTATCGTTACGGGATTGGTTATGGGGGTGAGGAAACATAAAAAAATTTGTTTTATTTTTGTGTGCCGCCACAGTTGTAGATTTTGAATTTTGTTCATTCAATTTAATTAAGCACAACAGATTTGAATGATATCTCGAGATTCTAATTTGTAACAGAAGTTTGTGACAAAAAATATAATTCAGAATTTGGACAGACATTTTTTGAAATTTCTGTCTTCTGAATTAAAATTAAAAATATTTGAAAAACTTGCCATACAATGTAAAGAATTTTCTGTACAAAGTCAAATAATAATTCTTTACGAAAATGTATCTTTCTTGGAAAACTTAACTATTTTATTGTAAATTATTTTCGTTTTAGTTAGAAAATCAAGTTTTTCGATTGCAAATTCAACTATTCCATTTTTGGTTGGAAACAGATGGTTTTTAGTTTAAAAGTCAACTATTTGTTTGAAAATGAACTTTGTTGTTCAAAATTCCTATTGTTTTATTAAAAATTTTTAATATTTTGTTTAAATTCGTTTTTTTGGATTGAAAGGTCTAATATTTTTATACAAAATTTAACTATTTAATTCCAAATTAATTTTTTTGTACAAAATTATATTTTTTGGGTGAAAAATTAAATGTTTTCTAAGGAGTTCGCTAGGGGATTCATCTTTTATATATATATATATATTTTTTAATTTATCTTCTTTGTTAAAAAATCATTGTATGTTGTTAAAGATTCATTATTTTAGTTGATAATAATTTTTTTAAATTGAATTCCTTAGCTGTAAGCTGAACTGATATGATAACAATCGTCTTTCTGAACAGAAAATACGTCCTTTCGGATTGAAAATTCAACGTTTTTCTGTTAAATTCCTATTTTTGATTTGCAAGATCAACTATTTGGTTTTTATTTAGACCCTTATACTAAAAATTAATTTTTTTTATTAAAAAATAAAGTTTTTTGTTGAAAAGTTACATTTTGGGTTGATACTTCAAGAACTTTTGCAGAAATTTGTCTCATTAGTTCGAAAATTCAACTAATTGCTATTAAAGTTCGATCCTTTTTTAAACTATTGGAACATTTAATGAAAATTTTTCTTCTTATATTGAAAATTCATCTTTTCCGGTAAAAAAGTTCTGTATTAAAAATTTAGCTGTCTTCTAAAAACTTGTATTTTTCACTATAAGATTCGACTACTTGGTTAAAAATGCACCTCTTTGTGGTTAAATTTAATTTTTTTAGTTTGAAAATTCGATAATTTTGTTGAAAACTTGTCTTTGTAATTTAAAAAGTGAACTATTTGGTTAAAAATTTGTTTCGTTTGCCTTAAGAAGTATATTACATGGAAAATTGAATTGATCTAGAGCAATTACGGGCAAGTGAATCAAGAAATTAATTACATTTTTTCTGTTGAAGCATGTTTTTAGATTTCTCAAGACTTGTCATGCAAAAAAAACAGCCGATTTTAATTTAAATAAACAAATATATATCCAGGAAATAGTATGGGACATAACTATTACAGTTTTTAGAAACTTAAATATATGACGCCCTAAAATTCGGATTTAAAAAGCTTGAATAAGTATAATCAATTTTTCATTAATCCTGGACATTTTCGGAAATGTGCCCATTAAATGAAATCCTTTATATCCTTTCAAATTAGTTAGTAACATTTTTTGTAATAATTTGAAGTAAAAAAGCTTTTATTCTATATTTTGAATTATAAATTAGTATATTACATCCGAATATGCGTTAAAAAACGCGATATATCTAAAAAATCGTGCTTCAGTAGTACAGGTCGACGTATGGTCAGCCGTTGAAGAGATAGTAGTGCAGATCAATGTTTAGTCATCGAAAAACGTTAATCAAATTTTGTATGTTGAGCTATGTTAAGCTAGCATTTAGTCTGCATGTTATGCTGGATGATAGGTAGTATTAAGTCTGGATGTGATGCTGGATGATAAATAGTATTTAGACTGAAAGTGATGCTGGATGATGAATAGTATTTGTAAGGATGATTTTCTCTTACCCTTAAACCATTAAAGTTTTCCCAGGTGTAATTTTTTTTACTATTCTCCTAAACTACATTACAAGAATTTTTAGTTTTCTAATGATTATTCTTTTTTGTTTTCGTTTTGAAATATCATCGCATATTACTATCATACTAACCGAGGGCAGATGTGCATATGACGCATGATGGATCACCATACATTGACCAGGTCACTAATGAAAATATGAATATTCAGATACATGAACCATGGATCGTTACTAGGGTACTCGTTACTACAGACAATCCCTGAGATATGAAGCCCTTTATATGTATATAAGCCACTGCATTACTTCATATAACTTATAAACAGTCTCGATACTGTTTTAGTTTTTAGCTCCCATAAAAATAAAGTAGGGGTTTCCTATCTTAAGTGTTTTTACCGACTTAATTTTGTTGTTAATTTTATTTAGACGTTATTCAAAAATAACGTGAAATGTTTTCGATGAATAAGGGAATTGGTCAAATCTTACCGTTTCTTATAATAGTCCAGGCTATCTGGCTTCAGCCTAATGTATTTTTTCGACTAAAGTACAGCCTCGATTTCACGTTCAAAATATGTTTGAATACTGGTGTTGAACAAAACCTCGCGTTATCCACCCTTGATTCTTCCGGCAACATTGTTTAAATAATTATAATATATCTAAAAAATCGTTTTTTCACTCTGGCTCGACTGGATATTATTAGGAAGAATCGGTATTTTACCCATTTTTAACTCCTAAAAATCCTCGTCGAATGAGACGTCGCGCGTTAAAATTGGCGAATAAAACATGTTAAATTATTGCAAACTGCCCGCTGTGATGATACAAATATCCATGGTTTTTTTTCAATGTAACATTTTTGACAGGTTATGAATAATCGGTTTTTAACAAAAAAACACGTTCCTTAACTTCTAAAAAGCTTGAAGGTCGAGATTGTTGTCTCCTCTATTTGTTTATTAATAATTTTTACACTGAAAGTATGGAAAAACCGAAATTTTTTACATAAGCATTTTTTACGTTTGAATAACTGAGCAGAAAAACTTTATATTGTCTTAAATAAATGTTTAGAGACTAAATACAAATTATTTGTTTATTATTTAATTTATTTGTTATAAACAAGTTTTATGAACAAATCGACAAATAGTCTTATTAGCGGGAAAATTTCTTTTGCGTAAATTGATTCATATTAATGTAGGAATACATTTTAATTACAAAACTAATTTGAAACTTTATAATAATGATTGTTATAAACAATTCTTATGGCGAAATATTAAAATGTGAGATTTTTTTAACTTATAATTTTCTTCAATTGCCAGAACGACTTTAGGTATTCCTTGAAATAATAAATATATAATAATATTTGATAAAAAATAACAAGTTAATTTTTTATACACAATTTAAATAAACAAATTCAAAATTTTGGCAATTTAGCATAGAAAATTTTTGTTTTCACTGAAAATGTTTATGGTATTGGACGCATGACTGCTAGTCACACACATATTAAAAAAGTTAAAAATAACCACTGTTATAAACGATTCTTTTAACAAAATATTTAAACATAAGGTTTTATCAAATTTAAATTTTCTTTGATAGCCAGAAAGGGTACATATATTTCTGAAAATAATATATCTTCGATAGTATTTGGTAAAATGTAACAATATGATAACCCTATTTTTTCCAAGGAAACTGCCAAAATTTGGAATTTGTTTATATAAATTGTTTATAAACATTTACGTTGTTATATTTTACTAAATATGATCAAAAATACATTTTTCTAGTAATAGGTTTACCCATTCTGGCCATCAAAGAAAATTTAAATTTAATAAAACCTTAAGTTTACATATTTTGTCACAAGAACTGTTCATAACAGTGGTTCTTGTTAACTACTTTAATATTTTTGTGACTAGCAGTCATTCGTCCAATAGCTTAAAATATTTCCAATGCAAAAGAAAAAAATTTCGATGCGAAAGGGCCACAATTCTGAAGTTGTTTATTTAATTTGTTTATAAAAATTCAAATTGTTATATTTTATCAAATATTATTTCATGTTTATTATATTAAGAAATACCTGAAGTCGCTCTGGCGTTTAAAGGAAATTATAATTTGAAAAAATCTCAAATTTTAATATTTCGTCCCAAGAATTGTTTATAAGAATGGTTATAATAAACTTTTAAATTAGTTTTATAATTAAATGTGATTCCTACATTAATATGAAGCAATTTAGGCAAAAAATTACCGATAATAAGACACTTTGTCAATTTGTTTATAAAACTTGTTTCTAACAAATCAATGGAATAATAAACAAATTATTTGTATTCTATGAGTCCCTAGACATTTATTTAAGACAATATAAAGTTTTTTTGTTAGGTTATTAAAGCGTAAAAAATTATTATGTAGAAAATGTTAATAATTATATACTAAAACGGCTTTTAAGTATATTCCTTTATTAATACGCTGATAAATATTAATAATGATTGTTTAATTTTTCCGACCAATCGCAATTAATTATTGCATACTATAACTTTTAAGTGAAAGGTAATAAGGTACCCTAAAATGGCTCAAATGTAATAGTTGATATTTTAAAGAAGAGCAAACTTTTATTTAAAACAAAAAAAAATGAACTAAATAAAACAGGCGAATTCTAAAAAAAAGAAGAATTTTCAACAAAATAGTTAAATCCGCAACCAAAAAAGATTCAGTTTTAACCAAACAGTTACATATTTAACGAAGAAAGATTACGTTTTTACTATATAAGAATAATTTTCAAATAAAAAAAAATTTGCAATTAAAAAATATTTCTTAGTCAAATAAAGTGAAAAAAATGTATTCAAAATTTTCAATTTAGAAAGAGGAGCATTCCTCAAATCAGGAAAATTAAAAAAAAATAACATTAGAAAATTTGAAAATTTCCAAATAAACAAATTCCCGACAAAGCATTGCCAAATTATAAAATAGGCCTGTACTAAGAAATTTGCAACATTAGAAAATTATCAAATATAAATAATTTAAACAACTTTTTTCAATAAACCATATTTATTTATTAACAATTCAATAATCAAAAATTTTGATCGGAAGTTCTGGGGTTCGATTCTCAGTGGAAAAAAAATGTAATTTAAGAAGTGCTTTAATTTTCGTTTAATTAAAAAAAACATACTGTTTTCTTTGGAAATAACAGTAATTGAAAATAAAAAAAATTTAAACAAGATTCTTATTACAAGAGACATCATTTTTCAGTTATATTTTTAGTGTTATTTTAAATTGGAATAATAATGTTAAAAAATATAATAAACATTACAAAAATTTTTTGATTGAAATAAAAATTTATTGTATTTTAAATAAATAATATTTATTCCATAAATATTGTTAAATTGTAAATATTAATATTTTTAAAGCCCCAACTTGGCCTTATATATTTTTCTAGTCTCAGCTACATGTAAAATAAAAATTATTTTTCAAAAAATAAAAAAACGAGTAAAACATTTATAAAAGTCGGCATCTTTCGGTTGCCATCCTAATCGCTGGACTTAGTGAAGAACGTTTAAAGATGAAAAGAGATTTCACCCTCAGTGGACCTTTATATTTTTCACAAACAGCGCCTGTAAAATAAAAAATTATCAAATATAATTTGAAGTATAAAATAGCAATAAATGCAAAGATAATTTTTACTTTATAATAAGAATAAATTAATTTAAAATGATTTTACTTCAAAGTAAAAAAATTTAAAAACAGTTGAAATCGAGAATCTTGACGAGAGACAAATATTAGAGATCTTAATAAATTCCACTTTACTATTACCTGAAAAACATCAGATGGAGCATGACGCAATTACGATAAGAATAATTGAAGATTTTTTAACCTTTCGAAAAAAGATTCTAACAAAACAGTTTTTTTATTTGTCCAACGTTATCTCTATTTAAACTATTTAAATAACTACCAGAACTAAAAATAAATTCAGATTTCCGATCCTTTACTTGGATGTAGGTTATGAATCTTATTTCGAGCAAAATTTAAACAAAAAATCTTAAGCTAATTATATCAAAATTCGAGGTAGAATGTACCTCGAATTTAAAATTAAATTTTTTGAAGCAATAATATTTTCCAGGGCACTAGATTATAATTAAGCCTCCAAAGGTCGGTCCGAACTTGTATTTTTCAAAAGTAAATATATTTTACCTAAAAATACTCTCTACTGTCCTGGCCTGGCTAGTTCGTGAAATGATGATTACGTACGATCCTTAAATTTAACGAATTTTCCTGCAAGTAGAGAAAAGAAATTAATGCCTATACAAAAATTAAAGATGCTTTCGTTACAGCGAATAATAAATATATTTTTTCTTTGCTTATGATTTATTTACTTACTGTCGCTTTTGTTCTGGAATCTTGGAATGTTGAAATTTGCTCGATGCCTTCGAACGCGACGAGTTCTTTTCACTTTCGGTATTTTTGATAATTTGAATCACACTTTAATAATTAATACAGCCGAAATTACAAAAACTCTCGCCATCATAACCCGAAAACAACCTACTTGTAATTTACTGATGAAAACTCCTGCAAAAAAGAAGAATCCAACGACCAAATTTGGACCACACTGAACAATAAAAAAAAAAAAATTCAGGTATCAAATGAGAACACCTGTTCTCTTGCGCTACTGTTTATATTTTCCTTGCCTTGATAAGGGTGCTGTATGAGTTCCGAAACGCTGGTAATCTCACTTTATTATTATTTTTTGTATTTTTGTATTTTTTATTTTCAATGTTCTTTTTATTGTGATTTGATAATATTAATAATAAAAAAGATGAAAGAAAGAAAAAGAGAAGGAAGGGGATGTGGTTGTTTGCCTTCTCATTTTTCTTTCCTCTTTTTTATTTTTGTCTGAAATCTTTGTTTTTAACAAAAATTTTTATAGATTGCAATTGGAAAAAGTTTTTTTGTTTGATTGTTCGGTGTGGTCTAAATTTGGTCTTTGGATTCTTGTTTTTTGCAGGAGTTTTCATCATTTTGATGATTGGACGTTAAGTAAGATTTTTGATTTAGATTTTTATCTAATTTAAATTTATTAAATTGTAATCTACTTGCGTTCAAGTGGTTCAATATGGAGCCCGACTGAGAACAGATGCACAGCCAAGTTGGTTTTATCTAGATTTAAGCTATTAATTATGTTTTAGCCTTAAAATAATTTTCCAAGTCAAGGCCAAACTTGCAATTGGGAAAAAATTTGGAAATTTCCACACGAGACATAATGACAATCGTTATTACGATAGTATGATACTAGACAACATGGCACATAGGATAGTGTAGCATATATAATCTGTTTTTTGTCAGGATTTGTATATTTGGGGCAATTTGGAACATAGAGTAATGTGGCACAAGTTGTAGCACGAGTAATTTGGAACACATAATCTATGTTTTTAGCAAGGCCAGTATATTTATTACAATACTGTGCTATCTTTTCTAAAAAAATCCTCAATTCCTGAAGCAGGAGCGCCCTTTGAAAGTGATTTTATTTTTACTGGAAAAGGAGAACCCCTGACGTAAGGTTTCTAATTTTACATGTTTTTTAACTTCTCTTTTATTACACATGTTAATATTTTATGTATTATATAATAAATAAATATTTCGTTTTATATTTCTTGTTGGAGAGTTCAGGGGCAGGGAGTATAAGGAGGGTTATAGTTGTTAAGGAATGGGAGTTGTAAGGACTGCTGCAAGGGTTAAAGACGGTTGCAAAGGTTAAGGAGCAGGTCTTGCAGCAAGGAGTGCAAAGGTTAAGGCACAAGGTTTTTTAAAGTAGTTTTAAGGGATAAGGGGTAGGAATTGCAAGAAGCATTTTAAAGGTTAAGAAACAGTGGTTGTAAGGAGTGTTGCAGAAAATATGGGGGCAGAGTTTTCGTGGAGGATTGCAGCGGATAAGGGGAAAGTGTAAATTTTTAAAATAGTGTCGACGAGATTTTTTACTAATATAGTAAGAAAGGACTTTAAAACTTGAATGCTTAGAAATACGAATCCTTTCTTAAAAGTATTGCAGAATGAAGACGAATTACATTTTTTGAGAAAAAGCCGAAACAAGTTTTGATTTGAAAACCACTGGTACTGGAAAGTATCATACATCCTGGGATTAATTCCTATGAGGGTAAAAGTACTGCAGGACGGTGTATGGGTGCTTTTAAAGTTGGTTCCGCGGAACTGTCGGCCATATTTCAAAACTTACTACTTAGCTGGGAGACTGGAACAGGCCGGACAACGAGTGGAATATCTGTATTCTCAACTCGTTCACCTGAACCTGCTCTCTGCTTGGCTCTCTCTTCCTCGATAAAATGAAATGCTTTCAGGTTGAATTCAAAAAAATTCTAGATAAATCTTTTCCTTAAGTTATCTACGCCTTTTAGTTGTTCTTCCTCACGTAGAATACTTTTGTCAAATTACTAGCTTTAATGTTTGGAAGTTCGAAGTTAAACCTTAACTTTCCATACACCGTATTCAGATTTTGACCTGGCCTAGAATGCTTCACCTTTGACCTCTGACATTTGACTTATGACTGTGAGATTTTGCACATATCATACTCCTTTGATCCTTGAACTTTGCCTTCTGACCTATGACACTTTTCTAAGGTGCTCGCTTAAGAACTAAATATTTTTTGTGAAAGACTTACTACCCCTAATTAATTTAGCAAAAAAAAAAGTCTCAGTTCTTCACATAACGGTTTTTGCATTTTGGCAAGACTTTTAAAATCTGAAAGTCCTGGGTTCAGATCCCAGCGGAGATAAAGACATTTTTTTCACAATCTTAAGATTTATCAATATTTTAATAATATT
>JAAAKG020135228.1:0-13594 GCA_010014905.2 Druon quercuslanigerum
ATTATTATTATTATTATTATTATTATTATTATTATCAACCAAGCATTTGAATTTTCATACAGAAAAAATGTTAGCTCTCTTTTCAAAACCAAAATATAAATTTCAAAAAATGACTTTTTAAACAACTTAATCTTTAAAAAGTATCACTTCAAAAAATTATTTGATTTTATACCAAATTTTTTATTTACTTTCCATCTACATTGTTTTTGAATTTTTGCCTACACTGTTAAAGATGTTTCGAATTCTACAAGACTTCTACAAGACTTTTAAAATACAAGCGTGAGGTAAAATTGTAAACATGGTATTCGAATGAGGAAATCGCAATACATGTATTGTAAGTGTTGTAAATCGTAAAGTCACCGTCCAGCACTCTACTGCATGTATTAGAGCGTTTGTAAGACGAAAATTGTGCACAAGGAAATCACGGAATTGATGGAATTCAAGGAATTCAAGGAATTCACAAACTTCATAAAATTCACGGAATTTATAGAAATTAAGGAATTCACAAAATCAATTTAATTTGCGGAATTCATGAAATTAAGAAGAAGTCACGGATTTCATAGAATTCAAGGAACTCAATAAATGTATGCAATTCACTCAATTAATAGAATTGGACTTAAAGGAATTCATCAAATTCACGTAATTAATGGAATTCAACAAATTAATTAAATTCAAGAAATTCTTGGAATTAAATGAATTCACGGAATTTATAGATTTCACGGAGTTTATGGAATTCAAGGAAGTATTGGAATTCATAGAATTCAAAGAATTTATAGAATTCAAATAATTTATCGAATTCAAGGAATTCATAGTAGAATTCAAGGAATTAGTAGTAGAATTCAAGAAATTAATAGTATAGTTCAAGGAATTCATAGAATTCAAGACATTCATAGTAGAATTCAAGGAATTCGTGCAATTCACGAAATTCAAGAAATCAAGAGAATTTATTGGATTTATGGAATCAAAGAAAATTTTTAGGAATTCCATGATTTTCTTGAATTCACAAAAATCACGGAATTCACGAAATTCATGGAATTAAACGATAGCCATACAGGTATTCATAAAATTCACGGAATTAATGGAATTCTAGGAATTAATTAGATACAAGGAATTCATGAAATGGAATGAATTCATGGAATTTATAGAATTCACGGAGTTTATGGAATTCAAGGAAGTATCGGAAGCCATAGGATTCAAGGAATTCATAGGGTTCAAGGAATTCATACAATTCGTGTAATCCACGGAATTCAAGAAATTAAGGGAATTCATGGGATTTCTGGGAACAAATGAAATTTTTATGAATGAATTACGAATTTATGGAATTCAAGGAAGTGTCGGAATTCATAGAATTCAAGGAATTCGCGGAATTCAAGGAATTCGCGGAATTCAAGATATTCAAGGAATTTACGGAAATCGTAGGATTCTTGGAATTCATGGAATTCGTGTAATTCATGTGATTCAAAGAATTATGGGAATTGATAGGATTCATGGAATCAAAGCAAATTTTTATGGATTCCTCGAATTTCGAGAATACTATGAATTAAACGATTTTCTTTAATTCGCAAAAATCACAGAATTCACGAAATGCATAGAATTAAACGAATTTTCGGAGTCTATGGAATTGATAAAATTCAAGGAATTAATGGAATTCAACGAATTAATCAAATTAAAAAAAATCATGGAATTGTAAGAATTCACGGAATTTATAGAATTCACGGAGTTTATGAAATTTAAGGGAGTATCGGAATTTATAGAATTCAACGAATTCATAGAATTCAACGAATTCATAGAATTCAACGAATTCATAGAATTCAACGAATTTATAGAATTCAACGAATTCATAGAATTCATAGAATTCAAAGAATTCATAGAATTCAGCGAATTCATAGAATTCAACGAATTCATAGAATTCAACGAATTCATAGAATTCAACGAATTCATAGAACTTAACGAATTCATAGAACTCAACGAATTCATAGAACTCAACGAATTCATAGAATTCAAGGAATTCGCGGAAGTCAGGAAATTCAAGTATTTTACGGATTTCCTAGGATTCTTGGAATTCATGGAATTTGTGTTATTCACGAAATTCAAAGAATTAAGGGAATTCATGGAATTTATGAAATCAAAAGAAATTTCTATGAATTCCTCGAATTTCGTGAATACAATTAATTCCACGATTTTCTTGAATTTTACGAAAAAGTTAAATTCCATGAATTCCATCGATTCTGCAACATCCATGAATTCCATGATTTCCATGAATTCCGCATATTTTTGAATTCCGAGAATTTTATCATTTCCGTGAATTCTGTGAATTCCATCAATTCTCGAATTTTATAAACTCCGTGAATTAATTTCGTAAATTTCTTAAGTTCCGTGAATTCTTTGGATTGCGTAAATGAATTCCGTGAATTCGTTGAATTCCATGAATTTTATAGATTCCGTGAATGCCGTAAATTTCGAGAATTTTCTGATTTTCTTGAATTCCGCGACTTCCGTAAATTTCGTGAATTCTCTGATTTTATCGAATTCCGTGAATTTATTGAATTTCTTTAACTTCGTGAATTTCCTGATTTTTTTTAATTTCCTGATTTTCTCGAATTTCCTGATTTTCTTGAATTTCGGGAATTTCGGTAATTCGATTAAATCCGCGAATTCCGGGCGTTCTATGAATTTCGTGAATTCCGTAAATTCTGTGAATTTCACGAAATCCTTAAATTCCCTAAATTCCTTAAATTCTAGAAATAGGCGCTTCATATACTATGCATTAAGAAACCTTTTGGTTTCGTCAGAACACTTATTTCCTTTTTTTGCAAGAATAAGTCTTCTGAGAAATGATTTAATTTTTTTTTCAATTTTTTGCTTCTACAGGTGTCGAGTTACTAGCTGCTGGACTTGTATTATGAAATTCCAATACATGTAAGGTACTGTACTAATGCCGACATTTGGAAACTACAAAATTATGTTCCAAGCCAAAATAATAATTCCAAAAAACACGTTAATTTTCTGATAAATGGTCGAATTTTTAACCAAAAAGTATGACTTTTTAAGAAGATTGCTAAATTTTCAATCAAACAGTTGCATTTCTATCCAAGTAAAATGAAAACTCTACTTCACTTTTCAGCAAAAAAATCTGAATATTAAACAAAAGTATAATAAAAAAATTTATAATTAAAAATTTAATCTCCAGGAGAAATTTTTAGTTTATTTCCAAAAATTACGTACATGAATTAAATTGAGCTGTTACCTAATAAGATTCAGAAAAAAGAATTTTTATTGAATAAAGATTTCTCAGTCATAAAAGCAAAAAAAAGTTTATCTAACTTGTAGAATCTTCAAGCCAAAAAGACAAATTATCTGTACCAAAATTGAATTTTCAACACTGAAAAAATAATTTTCAAGGCAATAGTTAAATTTTCACCAAAGATATAAATCTCTGTTCAAAAAAATCCTAACAAAGTAGATTATTTTTTACCCCGGCAGTTGAATTTTTAATAAAAAATATCAGTTTTCAACAAAAAAATTAAACAATCAAACAAAGTGATGAATTTTGTGCAAAAAATTGAATCGTTAATCAAAGAAGATTAATTTTTAAGCAAAGAGTTGTATTTTAATCCAAGAATGATGAAATTTCTACCAAAGCAGATAAAGTTTCTAATTGAAGACAATTTTTTTGTATTGATATTTGAATTTTTATATGAAAAAGATTTTAGTTTGACTTTTTAACATTGAAATATGAGTTTTGAACCAGAAATAAATTTGTTTCGAAAATTTTGAACCTGAAAAAATTAATTTTCAACAAAGCAGTTGAATTTTCAACCAAATGGGATGACTTTAACAAGAATATTTAAACTTCAAATAAACAGTTGTATTTTCAACCAAGAACGATATAATGTCTACTGAAACAGATCAATTTTTAAATAAAAAAGACAAAATTAGAAACAGGAGTTGAATTTTAATCAGGAAAAATTTTGAGTTGACTTCTTAAACCCAAAATATCAATTTTAAACAACAAGTAAGTTTTCTTAAAATAATTTAATTTTTAAAAAAACATTTGAGACTTCGACTAAAAAGGATGATTTTAAACAAAATTGTTACAGTTTTAACCAAACAGTTGCATTTTTATCCAAATAATTTCTTCTAAAGAATATGAATTTTTAATTTAAAAATTCACATTTTTAACAAAAAAAGTTGAAATGCAGTTACATTTGCTACATTTTTATTCAAACAAGATTTTCATTTGACTTTTAACATCTTTATATGAGTTTTAAAATAAGAAGTGAATTTGCTATGATGATAATTGAATTTTCAAACAGTTAAATTTTCTACCGTTTTTTTTTTAAACAAAATTGTTGAATTTTCAACCGAACAGTTGCACTTTTATCTAAGGAAGTTGCATTTTTACAAATTTTCACAAAAATATAAATTTTAAACAGCAAGTTAATTTTCTAGGAAATATTTGAATTTTCAAAAAACAGTTAATATTTTTCCCTCACAATTAATAATTAAAGATCAAAATAATAAACTTGTAATATTTTAAACCTGGACTCTTTTATAAACGGAATAAAACAATTTTAAATCAAACTTGATATATTAAAAATTTATTCTGTTTGACAGTTATTAAAAAGTTATGCGTATTTGAATTTTGTGCTTTATTTTTCAAAAAACCTGATTTTTTTCTTGAAACCGATATAACTTTCGGGCGCTAATTGAGATATTTATTATTTTCTTTTTTTTCTAATTCATCATCTTCCTTCAAAATCCGCCGGAAAATTTAAAAAAGGTTCAAAATTTAAAAAAAATGGCAGTGGTTCTTCTGAAAAAATTAAAAAACGATTTTTTAATTTGAAAAATTATTTTGAAGATAAAAGTTGAAAAAAATTGTAAAGCATTTCGAATGATTGTTTTAGGTTTGAAAAATATGGACAATTTTAAAGCAGAATTTAAAAAAAATTAGGCTAAATTTAAATCATTTTTTAAAAAAACCTAATAAAAATACTTTATAGGTTTGGAAGTTCTTAAAAGATTAGAGAAATCTTAAAATAGAATGCAGGTTCCACAAGATTTCGAATGGAAGAATTAAAAAATTATTTAAAAATTATGAAGGATTTGAAGAGAATAAAAACTTTCTGAAGATTCCTAGGAAAATTTTAAATTATTGTTCTTTGTTTGAAAAATTAATCTTAAGAGAATGTTTAAAAAGATTTTTAAAAATTCTAAGCAAAATATAGATTTTTGAAGATTCCCAAAAAAAATCTGAAAGCTTTTTAAAAATTTAAAAAGACTTTCAAAAATATGAATAATCAGGCAATTCTTTTGAATTTGACTGAAATAAAAGTTTTTTAAAGAAAAACCCGAATCTGGTTCATAGATGTAAGTTTTACAACTTTTAAAACAATTACATTTTATTGATTTTTTAAAGTTATAAGAAAGTCGAATCAATTTCATGCAGCTGATAAAAAAATAGAAATAGAATTTTAAACAAAAAATAATTTAATTTTGAAATTTTTTATTTTTAGTTTGTTTAAATTTAAAAGCAGAATTTGTTAAAAATTTAAGGCACAATTGGAATTATTTTGATAGACACTTCAAAGGTTTAAAAATTTTTGAAAGGATAAACAAAATTTTTAAACAAAATTTAGATTCTTGAAGACTTTGTACCAATAAATAAAAAGTTTTTTAAAAATTATAAAATATTTCAAGAGAATAAAAATTTCTTAAGATTCTCAGGAAAAGTTTTAATTACTATTTTTTTGTTTGAAAAATTAATCTCAAGAGAATTCTAAACAAAAATATAGATTTTTTAAGATTTCCAACAAAAATTTCAAAGCTTTTTAAAAATTTAAAAAGATTTCCAAAAGTATAAAAAATCACCGAAAATATGAAATTTTTACCAAAATAGTTGAATTTTCAACCAAAAAAGATAATCTTCAGAAATACCAGGCAAGTCCTAGAAATATGAAACGATTTTTCATTTTGAAAAGAAATTTTTTTTTAATTTCAAAGGAGTTCAGATTATTGTTTTAAATTTTAAGAATGTGGACCATTTTAAAGCAGCATTTAAAAAAAATTAGGCTAAATTTGAATAATTTAAAAAGAAAGATTTGATGAAAATAAAAATATTTCTTCAGATTCCTAGGAAAATTGTTAAATTATAGTTCTTTGTTTGAAAAATTAATCTTAAGAGAATGTTTTAAAAGATTAAAAATAATTCTAAGCAAAATATAGATTTTTGAAGATTTCCAGATAAAATTTCAAAGCATTCTCAAAATTAAAAAAGATTTCCAAAAGTATAAAAAATCAGGCAATTCTTTTGAATTTTACTAAATTAAAAAAATTTGTTAAGAAAAATCCGAATCTGGTTCATAGTTAGAAAATATGAAATTTCAAAAGGAAATTTAGATTTTTGAAGATTTTGAACAAAAAAATTTAAAGGGTCTTTACAGATTATAAAAGATTATAAGAGAATAAAAAATGTCTTAAAATGCCTAGGCAAAGTTTTAATTACTGCTTTTTGTATAACAAATAATTCTTTGAAGAATTTTTAATGAGATTTCGAAAAATTTTAATTATTTCCAAAATTAGTCAAAAAGAATTTTGAAAAATATAATTATATGATTATGTTAAAAAGCTTTGAAGCAATTTAATCAATAATTTTTAATTTTTAAAATGTTTCAAAAAATTTGAAGGAAAACATAGATTTTTTATGATTTTCAAATATAATTTTGAAGCTTTTGAAAGATTTTAAATGATTTCCCAAAGTATAAAAAAGAATCAGACCATTTTTTTCAATTTTTCTAAATAAAAAAAAATTTTTTAACCCCGAATCTGTTTCATATTTATAAGGTTTAAAAGTTTTAAAAAGATATCATTTTAATTATTTTTGGAATTTTTAGAAAATTTGAATCAATTTGAAGCATCTGCTACAAAAATAGAAACAGAATTTTAACCAAAAAAGAATTAAATTTTTTTAGTCTACTTACGATTTTAAAGGAGAATTTCTTAAAAATCTAAGGCAAAATTTGAATCATTTTAATAGATACTTTAAAGGTTTCGAAGTTTGGAAAGGATAAACCAAATTTTTAAACAAAAGTTAGATTTTTGAAAATTTTGAACCAAAAAATTAAAAGCTTTTTAAAAATTACAAAGGATTTCAAGAGAATAAAAAAAACATCTTAAGATTCCAAAAAAAGTTTTTGTTCTGTTTTTTTTTTAATTTTTCAAGAATAATTTTGATTGATATTTCTTAACCTATTAAAGAATTTTTTTTTCTTGTTTTGAAAATTGTCAAAATACTGAAAAGCATATAACTTTTGTAATTTTTATCGAAATTATAAATGACATTAAGATAATTTGCAATTCTTTTTGTCGTGTGTCAGAAACTTTTATAAAATTTCTAAAACTCACGCGTATTTGAATTTTGCGCTTTGTTTTCCAATAAATTCGAATTTTTTCATTACACCTGTATAACATCCGGGCCCAAATTTAAATTTTTAGTAAATTTTTTTTTAAACTTTTACTTTGAAAATGAAGATATCTTGTAAATTAAATGCTTGCTAAATAACTTTTGTAGCCAGGAGAATTCTTTTTTATTACAAACGAATTTTCGAATGTCTTTCTTCTATTAGTAGAAACTTAAAAAAAATATTTAGAAAAGTAAAAAAAAGTGGGATTTTTCCGAGATTAGACTTTTTCATATTTTCAAAAATTGAAGAAAGTAATAAAAACGATTTTCTTGAAAACCCTACCCTTTTTATTTTTCCAATCTTAGCAACATCATGCGGGCTAAACCATTTTTGAAGCTAGGAAAATTTTTATTCACTAAAAATGTAGTTTTTTAATTTTGTTCATAATCTATAAAAATTATTGCAAAATAACTGAAAAAATAAGTGGAAAGTTCGTTCGTAACAAAAAATAATTTTTAACTACAAAAGTTATTTAGCAAACATCAAAATTACAAGAAATCTTGATTTTTAAAGTAAGAGTTATAAAAATATTATCAAAAAATTTATAGGTGGGTTTTTTAAAAAAGTAGATTTTTAAGTTTTTTAGAGGAACCGTTACCTTTTTGTTAATTTTTAACCTTTTTTTAATTTTCCAGCGGAAAAAATTTTCTGCTGTTGCGGAAAAAAATTGTTTAGCAAAAAGACTTTGAAAATTACGTTAATGGCATTTTTAATTTCGATAAAAATTAAAAAAGTTATATGCTTTTCAGAATTTTAAAAACTTTCAAAAAAAGGAAAAAAAAATTGTTAATAGGTTAAGAAGTATCAATCAAAATTTCTACCACACATTAAATAAATTTATTTAAAAATTATTCTCATGAGATTTGTTAATCAGACAAAAATTCGAAAAATTGTATTATTTTCAAACATTCTTTAAAAAATTTTTTTCTACAAAAAACATTAAATAAAACTTTTTCTAGTAATCTTACGATATTTTGTTATTCCCTTGAAATCCTTTATAATTCTTAAAAAGCACCTTTAAAGTATCTATTAAAATGATTCAACTTTTACCCTACATTTAAAAAAAATTCTTCTTCAAAAACGGTAGTGGACTAAGAAAAGTTTAATTCTTTTTTAGTTAAAATTCTATTTATATTGTTTTATCAGCTGTTTCAAATTAATTCGAATTTTCTAAAAAATTCAAAAATTATTAAAATTCTATCTTTTTAAAACTTTTAAACCTTATATCTATAAAAAAAGTTTCGGGGTTTAAAATTTTTTTTTTAATTCAGAAAAATTGAAAAAATGTATACTTTGGGGAATCTTTCAAAATGTTTAAAAAGGTTTAAAATTGTATTTTAAAATCATCAAAAATCTACGTTTTCCTTCGATTTTTTAGAAAAATTTTAAAAATTAAAAATTATTGATTAAATTGCTTCAAACATTTTTTAATTATTATTATATAATTGTAATTTTCAAACCTCTTTTCGAATAATTTTGGAAATAATTAAAATGTTTCGCAATCTTTTTAAAAATTCTTCAGAAATTAATTTTTCAAACAAAAAAAAAGTAATTAAAACTTTTCCTAGGAATCTTAAGAAATCTTCAAAAACCTAAATTTTGTTTAAAAATTTTGTTTATCCTTTCATAATTTCTAAACCTTTAAAATGTCTATTAAAATGATTCAAATTGTGCCTTAAATTTTTAACAAATTCTGCTTTAAAATCTTAAGTAAACTAAAAATAAAAAAATTTCAAATTAAATTCGTTTATGGTTAAAATTCTATTTCTATTTTTTAGCAGCTGTTTCAAATTGATTCGAATTTTTTTTTTTTAATTTAAAATTAATAAAATGCATTCTTTTTAAAAGTTCTAAACTTTACATCTATGAACCAGATTCGGATTTTTCTTATCAAAATTTTTTTAATTCAGTAAAATTCAAAAAAATTGCCTGATTTTTTATACTTTTGGAAATCTGTTTAAATGTTTAAAAAGTTTTAAAATTTTATTTGAAAATCTTAAGAAATCTATATCTTTCTTAGAAGTTTTTAAATCTTTTGAAACATTCTCTTAAGATTAATTTTCCAAACAAAGATCAATAATTAAAAAATTTTCCTAGGAATCTTAAGAAATTTTGTTATCTTTTATTCGCAATCTTGAAAAACCTGCATTCTTTTTTAAGAGTTCTCCAATCTTTTAAGAACTTCTAAACCTATTAAGTATTTTTTTAAATGATTTAAATTTAGTCTAATTTTTTTTTTTTCTTAAATCTTCGAAATTTTTTAATATAATACAATAATTTGAAATGCTTTGAAATTTGTTTTCATTTTTTTTTCTTAAAATCAATTTTTCAAAATGAAAAATAGTTTTTTCAATTTTTTCAGAAGAGCCACTGCCATTTTTTAATTTTGAACCTTTTTTCAATTTTCCGGCGGATTTGGCAGGAAGACGATAAACTCTATTATACAAAAAAATAAAATAAGAAATATCGCAATTATAACTATTTAAGTATAACTTTTCAATAACTTTCAAAGAGAATAAATTTGTAATATATCAATTTTGTATCAAATATTTTTTTATTCCGTTTATAAAAGAGTCCATGTTAAAAATTTTACAATTTTAATATTCTGATCTTTAATTAATAATTGTCAGGGATAAAAATTAACTTTTTTTTTGAAAATTCAAATATTTCCTAGAAAATTAACTTGCAGTTGAAATGCTTTGATTTTTTTTCAATGTTTATTTTCAAATTAATTTTTCAATTTGAAAAATCGTTTAATTTTTCTAAAATTTGCCTGGTATTTCTGAAGACTATCTTTTTTGGTTGAAAATTCAACTATTTTGGTGGAAAATTCATATTTTCAGTTTGAAAATTCATCTCTCTTGGTAAAAAAAATTCTGTAAAGTGTTCAGCTATTTTGCTAAAAAATTGACTTTCTACTTTCAAATTTAACTACTTGGTTTAGAATTTAAATAATTAAAAAAAAATTCATTTTGGTTTGGATTTAAATTTAATTCTTTTGAACTCTTCATGATTAACTGATAATTCTTCCATTTTGGTGGAAAAGTAATCTTCTATAGTTTATGTTTAAAAAAAACATTTTTCCGACTACAGATTCATAATTTTAGTTGAAAATCACTTTAAGTTCTTTTTTTTGTATAACATTCAAATATTTTGGTAGAAAAATTTACTGTTTTGCGCAAAAGTCAGGACAGAATATTCTGAGTGACATCCATTACTTAATTAGAATTTTATTCTGAGTATATATTTTTTTTATTTATTTTTGTTCGTTCTAAAATAAGTTTTAATGAGATCTCATCCTAATAATTTGGATTTTTGAATTATAAAATTATTTTAATAAAAAAAGTAACTTCTTAGGTAACTTGAAGTAACTTTACGCTGTTACTTTGAGTGAATTATTAATTTCTTATCAACTTATTTGATTCATACACGCAAAATATATTTGATAATGATAGAAAATATAATAATTTTATTAATTATCAATTATTAATTATTCGTTTAATTCTGTGTGCGGCAACCTGATGCGCAATTTTGCGCGCCGGGTTGCCGCGTAAGCGTTTCGTTCGCGGTCAATTGTTTTGAATTTTCGTTAACTTTTGAAATTTTTCTTTATTGGATTAATCGACAAGGAAGCGATTTTAATTGTATATTTTTTTTTAAATTAAAAAAAATGTGGATAACCCTGAAGCGGTGGGGTATTTTTTTCTAGGTTGGGGAAAGGGGAAGGGACATAAAATATTAAATAGTACAATTTGTATATAGTATTATAATATTTAATTATGTAAAAATTATAGATAATTCATGAATTGCCATAGATTTCACAAAGACTTCAAAGATTTAAACAATTTCACAAATATTACCAAATATTTCGCAAATATTGCGAATATTTTTAAAAATTTTCTAATAATACCAGAAGGATTTCACAAAGAGTTCAATTATTTCCTAAGGACTTTAAATATTTTACAAAGATTTCCCACAGACTTCGGATAAAATAAAAATATTTCACAAGAACTTTACTGATTTCAATAATTTCACAAATATTAACAAATATTTTAAAAACATTTCCAAAGATATCAAAAAGAATTCGCAAACATTTTATAGATTTTTCAAGGATTTCAAATATGATTATTTCACAAATCTTATCAAATACTTTGAAAATATTTCAAATATTTCGCAAAGATTTCCCAAGATTTAACAAATATGACAATAATTTCAAAAAGATTTCAAATATTTCGCAAAGATTTTAGATAGATTTCAGAAAGATTGCAAGATTGCAAGATTAAAAATTTTTTGAAAAGATTTCAAATATTTCAGGCAGAATTCAAAAGTGCATAAAGATTTCAAAAATTTTACAAAAATTTTATAAATATCACCAAATTATGTCACAAAGATTTCCCTAAATTTCAAAAATATTTCACGAAGATTTCACAATGATTTAAATGATTTCAGAAAGATTAAACTATTCTTGAAAAGATTTCAGGTAGATTGTAATGTTTTCACGACGATTTTAATAGTTCCCCATAGATTTCGCAAAAATGTTGAAAGTTTCCATAAAGATTTCAGATAGATTGAAAATATTTCACAGAGATTTTATTTATTTTCTAAAAATTTAAAAAAGATTTCAGTAACTTCACAAATATTTTCAAATATGTTTTTTAATGTTTAAAACATTTTGCAAAGGTTCCGAAAGAATTTGGAAAGAGTTCACGGAAATTTAAATAAATTCCTCAAAATTTTCCAAAGACTTTTATGATTTCCCAGCGATTTCACAAAGATTTCAATTATATCCTAAGGACTTTCAATATTTTACAAAGATTAAACAATGATTTAAAAATTATATCACAAAGATCAAAAATTGTTGTAAAAGATTTCAAGATTTCGCAAAAATGTTGAAAGTTTCGTAAAGATTTCTGACTGATTTAAAAGATTTCAATGACTTTCTTAAGATTTTACAAAGACTTTGTACAGATTTCAAAAATTCCACAATGACTTCAATTATTTCACAAGGATTTCTGATATTTTTTAAATATTGCACGAAGATTTGACTAAGTTTCCAAAGATTTCGAATATTTCGCAAAGATTTCGGGTAGATTAAAAATATTTCACAGACATTTAAATGATTTTACAAAAAATCCACAAATGTTTCAATAAATTCACAAATAATTTCAAATTATTTTTTAATATTTCAAATAATTCGGAAAGGTGCCCAAATATTTCGCAAAGATTTCAGATAGATTAAAAAAAAGTCACAAAAAGATTTTAATAATTTTACAAATAATATTGAATGTTTTAAAAATATTATTAAGATTACCAAAGATTTAATGATTCCCCAAATATATCAAACATTTTAAATATTTTGAAAATATTTCCGATAGATATAAAAGATTTCGGATAGACTTAAAAGGTTTCACAAAAACTTTAATAATTTCAATAATTAAACAAATATTACAAGAAATCGAAAAATATTTCAAATATTTTAAAAAGATTTATAAAGATATAAGAAAGATTCAACAAAAAATTCAATGATTTCCTAAAAACTTCAAAGATTTTACAAAGATTTCAAATATTTAACAAAGATTTTAGATAGATTTCAAAGATTGCAACAAAGATATAAAAGATTTTCCAATGATTTCTATAGTCTCACTAATATTATTAAAATTAAATAATAATATTATTTAAATTGTTTGAATACTGCGTAAAGATTTCACAAAGATTACAAATATTTCACAAAAATTTCAGACAGATTTCCAAAAGTGCATAAAAATTTCAATATTTTTTCAAAAAGTTCAAGAAAATTTATCATGAATGCCAAATATTTTGCAAATATTTATGAAGATTTCAGAAAGATTTCACAAAGATTTATTAATTTTTTAAGAGGTTTCATGTAGACTGGAAAGTTTCCGCGAAGATTTTAATAGTTTCCCATAGATTTCGCAAAAATGTTGAAAGTTTCGTAAAGATTTCGGATAGATTCAAAATATTTCACAGAGTTTTCACTTATTTTCCAAAAATTTCACAAAGATTTTAATAGATTCACAATGTCAAATATTTCACTAACTTCACAAAGATTTTACAAAGATTTCAAATATTTTGCAAAGATTTTAGATAGATTTTAAAAATTACAACAA